>QANY01011111.1:0-65487 GCA_003255025.1 Datisca glomerata | reverse complement strand
ACTCTTATCTAAGTCACTTGAGATTACTTGAAGGTCCACCTTACCGAAGCCATCTGAGGTAACACTAAGCTCAACTTCTCCTAAGTCATCAAAAGTTACCCCAATCTCACTCTAACCTAAGTCATTTGAAGAGACTCCAGGTTCATTCCTCTCACAAAATCACTCAAAGTATAGACCTCGGCCAAACGACATGGAAATTGAAGGAAGTGGCACCTTAGTGGGTCGCCTCGACTATAACCTAGCAGTCTTACTTACTTTAGGCTCTTCGACACTCAATCAAAGTGAACTCAAAATATGGACCTAAACCAAACCACATGGCAACTGGAGGAAGTGGCACCTTAGTGGTTTGCCTCGACTACAACCTAGCAGCCCTACTTACTTTGGGCTATTCGACATCTACTCGAAGTGAACTCAAAGTATGGAACTCAGTCGAACCCCACGACAAACAACAGAAGTCGTACCCCAGTGACTTGCCTAAGCTGTAACCTAGCAGCCCTACTTACTTTGGGCTCTTTGACGCCCAGTCGAAGTGAACTCTAAGTATGAGACTCAGTCAGGCCTCACGACAATAAATGAAAGTCGCACTCTAGTGACTCACCTCAGTTGTAACCTAGCAGCCATATTTACTTTGAGCTCTTTGACACCCATTCGAAGTGAACTCAAAGCATGGACCTCGGCTACTACCCAACAACAACCCTACTTACTTTGTGCTATTCAACACAAAGTAAAAATAACTGTGTATTCAGCTTCAAACTCGAGCTTCAACTATGTCTCACACCAAATAGAGGACCCTCTGAAAAAGCACTTGCTAAAAAAAGGGAATAAACTCGTCAAATCTCAAAATTAAAAAAAAGAGAATCAACACAAATTCGGTCCTGACAACTTTCAAACTCTTTAGCATACTTCATACTTGGAAGCTGGGGGCAACTGTTATACCCATTTTTCAGGCATGTACAAAAGACATTTAAGGGCACATTAATGCGGCTGAGACCTTTCATACTCTTGAACAAGTGTTTGAGTGTCACAGAGACTATCAACCTCAGGGCCTAAACATCGGGGAAGCTCATCAACTTCGAAGACTAGGCCTCGGGGATGTTACCCACCCCAAGGGCTAGGCCTCAAGGAAACTCATCAACCCCAAGGCTTAGGCTCGGGGAAGCTTACCCACCCTGAGGCCTTGGTCTCGGGGAAACTCATCAACTCTGGGGCGTATGCCTTGGGGAAGCTCATCAAGCCCAAGGCCTAGGCCTCAGGGAAGCTCATCAACCTCGAGGCATAGGCCTCGGGGAAGCTTACGCACATCGAGGCCTAAGCCTCGGGGAAGACTACCCACCTCGGAGCCTAGCGTTTTGGGAGAGTTTACCCTCCCCGAGGCCAAATGTCTCGAGACCCTTGAGGGTCACAGATGGTGCTCGTGTGAATCAACTTTTATTTTTACTAAGTTCCAACAGAAAACGGTTCCTGCTTGGAAAAGTACTTAAGGGTGGGAAATCTCCTGGCTTAGTTCAAATAGGGCACATAGGCAGAGGTAGAAGCTTACAGGGTGTCATCGTATACATTTAATTCACTTAGGCCAATCATAAATGGGGGTATGAGAAAAAGCATGAAGCCCGCTACCCAATGAGTCAATCAACCTGTGCCCATCATGATGTCATGATAAGCATTTAATACGACCAGTCCAATAGAAGTCAAGGAAGTACATTATGGGATATGAGGACAGGCTATCCTGATACCCGAGGTCATCATATGTTATCTCGTACCTTACCAAACCAATCAGAGAAGTCTAAAGTTAGGGGCTTGTTCGAGGAGGCATCTCATTGAAGGAGAGGTATGCCAATGTATGAAGACCAGCCCAACCTTAAGGTCAGCTTCCCACCATAAATACTCTGATAAATGCACTTTAAGAGGTACGCAACAACTTTCAACTACTTCTCTGCTTTCCTCTCCTTCATCCCTATACTGACTCAAGCTTTAGAGTGGTAAAACGGAGACCACCCCCTTTCCTTGGTCTCCTACTTTACCTTCCCCCATTGTCAGTGTAGAGAGAAGTGGAGTAGAGGCATTCTTGACCTTATCTCACCCCTGAATCAGCCGTCAACACTTGTATTGTCATCTTATTCCTTGCTATTTTCTCTTTATTCTCTTTTATTGGTTTATCATTCGTTGTCCGGTTACGAATTCTTGGAGATTCCTCCCAATTGCGTTTTAGTTTGTGGTTAATCAGTGAATTGAGTTGAGCAAAACCCAACACTTATTTAGTTTAATAATTGGATACTAAGGTGGATATTGATAACTTCTCAGTATTATATACCCATGAGAAAGATGCTATAGAACTCTGAAAAAAACCCTAAGTTAATAATTTCGTAATTGTTCGTTATAAATTTGAAAAATCTTATTCACTCTGTTTCTTTATATCTTAATTCCTTTTTTGTTCAAATTTCAATCAATTTTCTTTCACTTTTAGCTTGATATGAACAATTTCAGTTAGAGAATAAATGATCCATTTGTGTTGCAATACTATATTAATTGTCAAGTGTGATTCACATGTGTGAAAATGGTTTTTCGTCAATTGCGTGTATTATTGAAAACCTAAGCTTATCGATGCAAATTTCTTTTTTTAACGAAATTATACATATTTTATTTCATGAGAGCTAATTCCATTAGTTAGAACTTAAATCCTAAAAAATCCATTAGTTAGATTAATATTCGATAAATAAATAGGTAATTAATCTCTTGGAATAAAGAAAATTCAGAAAGGGTGTAGAAAATGCAGATGTCAATTCTTGACCTCTATTCTGTAGAAGAATATAATAAAATTGAATACCTTACAAATGATACCAATATTTTTCATACATACATTCTTGCATACATATATGTATGTACATGCATATGTATATAATGAAGGAAAAAAAGGAAAGAGAGAAGGAGAAAGAAGCTGAGAAGAAGGTGCAACAAGAAAGAGAAGTAAGAAACAGATTATACTATGTTATCTCATTAACCCTTAACCAAAGCCAAACCAAGAGTTAAATACAAGAGAGCTTAGCCAAGGACAAAAGACAAAGATACCCCTGATGAACTGAACTAAACTAACCTCTTAATCACTTATCCTAACATCTCCCTCTCAATCTTATCATGGGAGAAGTGATAAGTTTGTTTATCAGAAATAAGAATTGACGAGAAAATAAATGTTTTGTAAATAGGTTAGCTAGCTGATAACTATAGGGTATGTGTTTAACAACAATATCTTTCTTCACCACTAGTTCTCGAACGAAGTGATATTCGATCTAGACGTGTTGGGTTCGCGCATGAAGAATCAGATTCGAAGCAATAGAAATGGTTGAGGTGTTGTCAAAATATAAAGTTGGAGCAGAAGCTTGATAAACATGAAGATCACGTAAGATTTTGTTAACAGCCGAGAAGTTTGCAGCTTAACTCAGCCGCAATATTTGCTAAGGCTTTGTATTCGACTTCTGTGGAAGATTGAGCAACCGTGATTTGCTTCTTGACGCTCCAAGAAACAACATTGGAACCAAAAAGGATGATGAAGTCAGATGTTGATCTCCTATCAGTGGGGTCAGCAGCCAAATCAGAGTCACTAAAAGCCTGCAAATTAATTGATCCGGGTTTAAATAAAAGACCATGATCAAGAGTGCCACTAATATAATGAAGAATTTTGTTAACAGCCGAGAAGTTTGCAGTGGTGGATGAATGCATGTAGCTAATATTAGGACGAGTAAAAGTAGGATATTTTAATGATCCAACAATGCTACTATATAGAGTTATGTCTGAGATAGGAGAACCCATGTGAGAATAAAGAAGAGATTTGGAGGCACAAGGTGTTGGACATGGTTTTACATTTATCATACCAGCCATAAAAGTATATATTTAGCATATTTTTGTTGGTTCACGAAAATTCCACTACTACTTCGTGTTATCTCAAGGCCAAGAAAATATTGTAAATCACCAAGATCAAACATATCAAAGGATTTTTGCAGATTTTTAACAATACCATCCATTTGATCACTATGCGTTCCACTAATAATGATATCGTCCACATATAATAAGATATAGGTTAGGGAAGAACCCAAAGCAAGAACAAATAGAGAGCTATCGGCTTGAGATCCAACAAAAACAATAGATAAAATATGCGAAGAAAATTTCTCAAACTAAGCTCTTGGGGCCTATTTTAGACCATACAATGACTTATTCAATTTGCATACATAATTTGGGTGAATTTTATCAACAAACCCCGGTGGTTGAGACATGTAAACCTCTTCAGACAAGTTGTCATGCAAAAATGCATTCTTAACATCTAGTTTTTAAAGTTTCCATCCAAAATTGGCGGCCAAAGAAAGTAAAATCAGAATGGTTGGTCTCTTTATAACGGGGCTAAAAGTGTCACCGTTGTCTGTCCCTTCCTGTTGATGATAACCCTTAGCTACTAATCGGGACTTATGCCAAGCTATAGTCCTATTAGGGTTATACTTAAGTTTGTAGACCCATTTGCATCCCACTAAGTTCTTTGATGGAGGTAAAGGCACTAAGTCCTAAGTTTTTTGAGATATAAGCGCTCTATATTCATCATGCATAGCCTTTGTCCATTTTGGAATTTTGAAGGCAGTGGTAAAACTAGTTGGCTCACTTGGAGAACCTAAATGTGTCGCACCAAGGGCCTTTTTCTTAGAGATTTTGGATTTGGACCTAGTTTACATGGGATGAGTATTGAGGGTTTTGGAAATAGGTCTAGTTCCATTAGTTGGAGGGGAAGGTAAACGTTGATCATTTCTAGTATGGCGAGAAGGGTCATTGACAGTACCATTTAAATTATGGGTGGCAGGGACATTATCCGCTAAACCAACAGCATGAGAATCAGAAAATGCAGTATGTGGAACATAATCCACATTAGAAACAGAAACAAAAAATTTAGTATGTAGAGGACCATATTTAACATGATCTATAACAGGATCAGTAGAATGTAAATGTCCAGAATGCACATAAGAAATAGCAGCAGGTAATATAGGAGAACAAGAAGAAAAACTAGAATTGGATAGATCAGAAGAGTAGTCAAATTGAGTACCAGTACTAGTATTTCTTAGAAATAAGGGAAAGAGAGAGGTGTACCTAGAAGGAGACTCATCGTAATGAAGCTTGGATGAGGAATCTGTCAAACTTTTATTGGCAGAAAATGGAAACCGTGTTTCAACAAAAATCACACTTCGAGAAGTGTAAATTTTTTTATTACGATAGTCATAGCATAGATATCCCTTTTGGTTGAGAGCACATCCAACAAAGACACGTTCGATAGATTTAGGAGAAATTTTTTTGTTCATATAAGGACGTAAGATAGGGAAGCATGCACAGAAAAACATGCAAGTCTTTCTAATGAGGACTATTTCTGAAAATAAGAGAAAGGGGGGGAAAGGTTAGCAGTAGTAGTACTAGGCATTCTATTAATAAAAAACGCAGTAATAGAAAAGGTAAAACTCCAAAACTCTGGAGGTAAAGATGCATGATGCATCATAGTTAAATCTGTCTCAACGAGATGTCTATGTTTCCGCTCTGCAACCCCATTTTGCTTAGGGGTGTAAGGGCATGCTTTTTGATGTATTATTCCACAATCATGTAAAAAGGATTGAAAAGACTTACTAGTATACTCTCCGCCCCCCATTACTTCTTAAAATTTTAATTTTGGTAGAAAACATGTTTTCAACTATAGACTTAAAGTTCTTAAAAATAGGGAAAACATATGATTTATTAAGTATTGGATAAAGCCAAATGAAATGAGTCAGATAATCAATGAAGAAAATATAATATTAATGGACTAAAAGAGATGATGTGGGGGAAGGTCCCCAAACATCAATGTGGATAAGGGATAAAGGAGCAGTAATAGTGGACATAGATGCAGGAAATGGAATACTAAACATTTTATTCATCAAGAAGCTTACACGAACACAAGAATCAAGATCATAATTGGTACAAGAAACGCCAGCAGAATCAAGAATTTTCCAAACTATAATGGAGCTAGGATGCCCAAGCCTATTGTGCCACAAATAATTCGTTTTCATAGAACTAAGATATGCAATAATATGTTTTGGCAAGGAAGTGGGTATTGGGTAAAGGCTATTCACACTGGGACCTTTATGCAGGGTATCACATATGTCCTTGTCCTGTATAAAGAAATATGAAGCATCAAATATAAATAATCACTTATGTTCTAAGCTATAGGTTAGCAGCAAGAATGGGAACACACATAACTTGAGATAAAGAAAAGGAGTTTTAAGGAGTTTTAAGAATTGAAGAACCTATGTGGGAAACAGGGAGGCATTGACCATTTCTAACAAAAAATTATTCTTCACCCGAGTATTCTGTTGGGGAAAAGATGTTTTGTAGATCGGGAGTGAGGTGTGTATTACACCCGGTATCGAAAATCCATACCTGATTGTCTGAATGTGTTAAACCGAAGCTCATAGCAGTCATAGCTTGAATGTTGTTTGACGAACCACGGCCTTGATACGCGAAGTTCATACGGTGGTAGCAATCAAGAGATGTGTGACCAAATTTGTGGCAAATTTGGCATTGTACACGTCCACCATTTGAAGAGGCAGTTGAGTCCCCATTGTTGAAACTGTTAGTCTTGAAAGGTTGAGAATTTTTCTATGGAGGAGTGCCAAGAATCGAAAGCATTTGAGCAGAATTTTCCCAATTTGGATTCCTTCCTCCCCTATTAGAACCCGAGTGTCCACCATTGTTACGATTTCCTCTGAAATTACGAAACCCACGTCCTCTATTCGTACCTCGAGTTCGTTGCGAAGCATGAAATGCAGTGTTCTGAAAAATTTGTTCTTGGTTCTTCCTTTATGATTTAAGATGGTGTTCCTCTGATTTGAGCAAGACGTAAAGCTCTTCAAGGGACAGTAGCTCGGTCCTAGTGCAAATTGACGTCCGAATCATGTTGTAGTATGAAAGAAGTCCGTTGATTGTGTATATCAGAATATATTCTTCATCGATTTGAACAGACACGGTTAAAAGTCTGTCTGAAATTTCTTTAATTCATTAGAAGTACAAGTCGATGTTCTCAGTGGGCTTGTTGGAGACAGGTTGAAGATTGGACTTCAAATGTAGAATATTTGTTCTTGAAATAGACGCAAACCTTCTTTCGATTGAGTCTCAAACCTCCTTCAAAGATTTGCATCCAACAACGTATGATAATGTCGTTAGTGACAAAGTTACGTTGATTAAAGTAATTAGGGCTTGATCTTGCAACACCCAGTGATCAAAATTAGGATTTGAAACTTCTCACCCGGCTTCATTCTTGACCGGTGGGCAATTGATTGTTCCATCAACAAAACCAAATATAGCATGAGCTTTAAGAATTGTGGAAATCTGGAATTTCTGGAGGACAAAATTACTATAGTCTAAACGGATGGATATTAGGTTACTGATATTGGAAAGTAAGAAGCTGGGGGAGTGGGATGAAGATAAGGAATCTGTGGTAGTTATTTTGGTTGGGTTTTGAGCAGAGATACTGGTTTGAATTTTTGAAACAGTTTGAGAAGCATGAGGATTGTTCTGGTTCAAAGGTTGGGATTGATTCTCGATAGAGTCAAGAATTTCTGGAGAAGCATGAGGTTCAATTTTTTCCATGAACAAAGACGCTTGTCTATTCTGGCTCTGATACCATGAAGGAAAAAAAGGAAAGAAAGATAAGGAGAAAGAAGTCAAGAAGAAGGTACAGCAATAAAGAGAAGCAAGAAATGGATTATACGATGTTATCTCATTAACCCTTAACCAAAGCCAAACCAAGAGTTAAATACAAGAGAGCTTAGACAAAGACAAAAGACAAAGATACCCCTGATGATACCCCTGATGAACTCAACTAAACTAACCTCTTAATCACGTATCCTAACATATAACAATAACATATATGCATATATATTAATAATAAACGATATATATAAAAGGAGCTTTATTGTATCTAGTGTGTATGTATATGTATATATAGGAAAATAAAAATATATGTTATATACATTATAAAAGATAACTGGAGTGTGATGAAAAATTTCCCATATTTTCTAAAAACTTTCCCTTTACACTTTCTCAATATTTTCAGAATTTTCTCTCTCATCTCTCCTTAACGAAATTTAAAAAAAAAATTAATTCAAGCTTCAACAATATAGATAATAAATCTAACAAAATAGAAACATAAAAGATGACCGAATAAAATATAACAAAATTCATTTGAATCTGAACAACAAAATACAAGATATCTTCAATGGCAACCTCAATTTCAGTTTCAAATTGTAGTAGTGAAGAAGCACGACCCAACTATATTAATGTCTTCTTCCTTCACCATCTCTCTCTAATGAAGAAAAATAAATTATAAAAGAAAAAATATAGAACAAAAAAATTAAACATTGTCACAAAAAACAAGGGAGTTACTGTGAAGATAAATGGAGATAATGAATACGTCGGTTAATACAAAAGCTAAGCACGATGACAGTAAGAGACGATGATGAAAGAGGGAAGAAAGATGAAGAATAAGATCATGAGAAAGAGAGAAGCAAGAAAATCAGTTTATTATCTTGCATTAGAAAACAATAGAACTGTTAAGAGAAGAGGGATAACAATGTATTAAATTTCAAACTATAAGTTAGTTAAGCCAATGACTTATAATTACATGTCATTTGAATTTTACACTTCACATCCCCCTCAAACTCATGTCATTAAGCACGGACATGAGTTTGTTCTTTAAAAAGTAAAATCGAGATGTTAAGAGAGCCTTGGTAAAGAGATCAGCAAGTTGAAACTCAGACTCGATATGCTTGACTATGAGATCCTTCCTTACAACCCTTTCTTTAACAAAATGGTAGTGAATTTTCACATGTTTTGTGTGTGCATGAAAATAGGATTAGAGGAGAGGGTAATGGCTGAAGTACTATCACACCACAATGTAGGAGGATGAAGAAAAAATGCTTGCAAATCACAAAGTAATTTCTTAATCTAAGAAAGTTCAGCTGCAGTATTAGTCAATGTTTTAAATTCAGCTTTTGTTGAAGACCTTGAGACAACAGGTTTCTTTTTTGCACTCCATGAAATAGGATTATTCCCGAGAAAGATGATGAACCCTATCGTTGATCTCCTGTCAATAAGGTCCCCAGTCCAGTCTGCATCACTGAAATAATGGAGATCAAAATAAACTGCCTTGAATAAGATGCCATGATATAATGTGCCTAATTGATATCTCAATATTCTTTTCACGGCAGTAAAGTGGGCAGTTTTTGGAAAGTGCATAAACTAACAAACTCCATTAACATAGTAAGTAATATTTGGTCTGCTAAAAGTGAGGTATTACAGGCCACCTACAATGCTTCTAAAGGCTATGACATCTGATATGAGAGAGCCAGAATGACTGAACAAAGGAGATTTGGTTGAGCAGGGAGAATTGCAAGGCTTTCTTCACACATTCCAGTATTTAAGATAAAGTTTGTGACATATTTATGTTGATTGACAAAAATACGAGATGAAGTATACTGAACTTCAAGACCTAGAAAGTACTTAAGTTGGCCAAGATCTGTCATTATAGAATCTTGCTTCTGAATTTGGATAAGCTATTCAATATAGTTTGAATATGTACCAGTACAAACTATATCATCAACATAGAGAATGAGATATGTCAAAGAGCTTCCAACTTTCCTGATAAAAAGTGAAGAATCAACATGAAAAACATTAACACCCAAAGTTTTAAGATGAATAGTGAATTTGTCAAACCAAACCTGTGAGGCTTGCTTCAGTCCATAAAGGGACTTATGTAACTTGCAGACATGATTAGGTAAACCTGGATGCTCAAAACCTAAAGGTTGCTCCATATAAGCCTCCTCATTTATAATGCCGTGCAAAAAGGCATTCTTGACATCTAGTTGTCTCATATTCCAACCAAATTATGTTGCCAAGGAGTGTATCAATCTAATAGTCAGTTTCTTAACTATAGGACTGAAGGTTTCCTCAAATTCAAGCATTTTTCATTAGATGGATCAAAGCACATATATCCTTTATATTCCAAAGCATAGCCTAGGAAAATACATTGCTTAGTCTCAGGCTGAAGTTTATGTGAATTGTAGGGTTTCAATAGGTGATAGCAAGCACAATGTAGAGTTTTGAGATAAGAAACAGTTTTAGACATATAACAAGGAAGCTTTGAAATTTTACTAAATAAGCAACTTTGACAAATACATGATTTAGATTCAGAATTACAAGATATATATGCTTTTCCTAAAATTCATTTGACAATTACATTGGAAGCATGTCCAAGTCAGCATGCCAAATAATATCAGTAATTCTATTTTCTAAATATGCTACTGATACAGGAGTAGAGTCTGAAGTAGATGAAGAAGGTGAGAGAGATCTAGATGAAGGAAGAGGATAAATGCCATTTTTACTGGGATCCTGGAACATAATTTTACCTGTTGGCTTAACCTGAATGGAAATAGTCAACATCAAAGATAAAGAGACAATTGTTCTTAAGACAAAACTGATAAACAGATAAAATGTTGGAGGAAATATGAGGAGAACAAAAATGTTATTTAAGGAAAATGTGTGAGAATGAATACTCAAAGAACTTGAACATGTATGTGTAATAGGTAGATGCTATCCATTTCCCACAATTCTACTTTCTTCACCAATATACTTAAATGGTTGGTGGATATTATTCAAATCTGATGTAACATGAGTGTTACACCCAATGTCTATCAACTAGAAAGGAGAATCTGAAGAAGAAGATTGAGTCTGCATCATGGAAGCCATAAAAACTAACTGAGATGGTGGGTTATTTCCTTGGAATGAGAAGTTCATACTATGGTAACAATCTAGAGCCACATGTCTAGATTTCTAGCAGATTTGGCAAAACACTTTATTGCCTTGATTTATATCAGTATAATTCAACTTGTTGCTTTATGAGAATTGGCCTGGTGGAGCTCCAAGAATAGATGGAGTTTGGTTAAAAGTCATCATGTTTCTGCCTTTTTTATTATAATTGCCTCTACTTGAGAACTAAAACCTTCCACCTCTTCCTTTATTAAAACCTTCTCTCTGAAATTACCTGCACTTCCAACCATGTAGGCAGGACTTTGAGTGGCCAATAAAACAGTATTTTGAAACAAAGAATCACCTTATTTATGCTGTGACTCTATGAACTTCTCTTCAGAATTCAAAATAACATGTAATTCCTCCAAGTTTAGAGGCTCAGCCCTTGTTCTAATAAAGGTTCGAAGAGTATTGAACTTTGAGGGTAATCCATTTATGGTATATATGAGGACATCCTCATCTTCCAAATGCACAGATATTGATGCAAGTTTATCCTTGATTTCTTTAATTCTATGATGTAGTAATCTATTGACTCATTTTGTTTCTTTATGATAGATTGTAAATCAGAATTAAGGTGTAGGATATTGGTCCTAGAGAAGGAAGAAAATAAGAAAATCTCCTTTCTATTGAATTCCATACCTCTTTGAAGCTTTCACATCCAACAATATAAGATAGAGCCATGGGTGAGAGTGTAGCATTGACGAGGGTCATGAGAGCTTGGTCTTGAGTGAGCCATTACTCGTATTATGAGTTTGGTGTAGTGGTGGGTTCTCCTTTATCATTATTAATGTACTTTCTTGGACAGGTTAAAGAGCCATCTACATATCCAAAGATTGAGTGAGCCTTCAAGATTAAGGTGATTTGATATTTCCAAAAGAAGAAATTGCTCGAACCTAACCTTATTGAGATCAGGTTATAAATATTTGACAACAATAAGATAGGTGAGTGACCCTGGTTTGAGGTTCCAGAGATTTGTAGCAGCCATAGAGACGTCTGTCTTCCTAATTGCTCTGATACCATGTGAACATAAATGAAGATAATGAATACTTCTGTTAGTACAGAAGCTAAGAGCGATTACAGTAAGAGAAAATGATGAAGGTGGGAAGAAAGAAGAAGGATAAGATCACGAGAGAGGGAGAAAGAGAGAAAAGCAAGAAGATCTGTTTATTATCTTGCATTAGAAAATAATAGAACTCAGTACACTATTAATAGAAGAGGGATAACAAGGAAACTAACTGTCAAACTACAAGTTAGTTAAGTCAATGACTTATAATTACATGTCATTTGACTTTTACACTTAATAGTTACAAAAGCTACCAAAAAGAGTATGAATGTAATATCACACCTAATGGTCATCTGCTAAATTAACCTAATTGGCTAATGAAGTTGATAAATTTGGAAAAGTGTTATATCTCAGATTTCATAATAGTTAGAGACATTTTTGTATTTAAAATATAAATGTTCTCTAAATATTAAGATTTCTTTTAGATAAACCTATGAAGAGTGGATAATACTTTGAATAAGTGAGACCTATAGGAGATAAAAAATACTCGGGTTAAAGCCCACTCATTAATATTTTTTAACAAGGCTTAATACTTCCATTTCTCGGGTAGAGCCATATTAAGTCCAAACTAAGGACTCCTCCGTGACCGACGTCACCATGATGACCGAGACACCTTCCACGACCATATTGGTGGACACGACCCACTTATACTTACACTACCAAGGTCACACGAATGACGAGATCACCTCATACCTAGGATCATGGCTACTCGAGATAATCGATATCATTTTCATGTCACGAAAAGATATAATAATTAGTCATACAATGAAAGGATAGGCACACATCAAGTCTATCAAAAAATAGCAATGGTTGTTAAAGAGAATAAGATGATAACCAAAATATTCTGATCAGATAATATTTTCCATGAATATCTCAAGTCCTTATCAGAATAAGGAAGAAGATACACTGAACCTGGACGTTTAAGTGGTACAGAAAATCATTATTAGTTTATGATGATCCTCATTAAATGGTAAGCAATTCTTCATACTGTTATTTTTCTCTGAACACTCTACTGACTTGATCGTCAGAGTGCATTAGGTTAAGCACATCCAGTGTCTTACCTACTGTTTTCACGATCGTTCTTGATTTTTACAGAACTCTGGACAAATTATCAAATAATGCATGACGGTCCTCTCAATAGTCGATACTGACATATTTTTCATATCAAACGGATGCATGCCTGAATGAAATTATGAGCTGCAAACATTTCACCACTTGGCAGACTTTTTGGTACTTGTTAGAGTAATATCATGTTTTAAAAATAATTTTAAATGTTATCATTTTCTTACTTAACGGGGTCTTTTAGAGGACCAATTTACAGTTATACTAGTTGATTTTATAATTAAGCTATTCCAGGATTTTTGGAATTTGAAATTATTTTTTAAAGATGGAAGTTTTAAAAAATGGCAGTTGAATTTGTATGATTTATTTCTATAGTTCCCGATTGGACGAGTATTTCAAGATATTTGGAAATCTGGGAGTAACTTTATTAGAGCTTTTAGTTAAAAAAACTTTATTAGAGTTTTTAGTTTAAAAAAACTTTATTAGAGTTAATGCTAGTGGTTTTTGACTCGACTCATTTAGAAAAATAGTAAATTTTAAAAGTTAAGTAAGAGAATGATAAAAAAAAAATTATATTTACAACAATGATCGGTTTTTTTGTAACTTTAAATTTATGTTTTTGATAAAATTAGAAAAAATTTATGTACAAGTGTACTATGTTATATTCATTGTGGACAAAAGTGACTTACCGAGGGATGACTAACTGAAGTCGTGAGATATTCACAGAATGGGTAATCATCGCTTCAAGAATGAGAACTGACATCTCGAGAACATGGGATCTTCGTTTCAAGAACGAGAATCAACATCTTGAGAACAGGGGGTCATTACCTCAAGGACGGGGTAGAATATCAGAACGAAAAAAGGGGTTCAGACTGACAATCAAATGATCGTGATTGATTGGATAAGCTGCACCACTCAGATAAGATAGGTTGGTAGGCCACCAAGTAGTTCTGACTAATTGGCTCAGAACCACAGGAAATTGTCATGCGATAGTGATTGATGGGCGGCTGAGTGTGACAGATGTAAATAAAGAAGAAAGGGGATCCCCACAAATGAGTGTTATCCTAGGCCTGATGAGTATCTCATCTGATATTTTTATTGTTTGATTATTTTTAATTAAACTCATGCAATTGAGGAAGTCTATATAAAGTCAATATATTGAATATAACATTACACTTTGGACTCTGGAGAATTTTGGATTATCGACATCTCTTTCTATCTCATTAATACTTATACAAATTTTATCCTTATTAATAAAATTTTCCCTTAATCTTAAGGAGGATGGGAAAATCCTTTACACTTTGGTACTTTCATTGAGAGTCTGAGAAAAAAGCTCAAGAGACCTACTCTACAAAACTGTAAACATGCCTAGAACCAGATCCAACGCGGCTCTAAATGGAGACAACAGGCCAAGAAACAGAGACGAGCATACAGATCAACCGATCCCGCCCACAGGAATGCTACAAATGATCCTGAACGAGATGGAAAGAAGGAATACTGAAGAAATGCATAATCCATGGCAGAATGTACAAGAGCAAATCAACATGCTACAACGGGAACTCGTGAAAACACGAGCAGAAGTGAGCTAGCAAGTGAATAATGATGAACATGAAACCCACTATGAAAGCGACCAACGAGACGAAAGGCAAGGGGACTGCGAGAATGACAGCATCATACGATGAGAAGAAGAAGTCCAATCACAAAACCTTGTGAAGGAAACTACGGGAGAGGTTCGGCAACCTTGAATAATGCAAAAGAAGCAATTGAGGAGTTATTCGACCAAAAAATGATGGAGATAAAGAATCTCGAGAGTACGGGAAAGAAGGACCTTGAGTCAGACAAGACATGGCGTTATACCAACAAAATGAGAAGCTGAAGTGTAGAATGTTTCCTACCAGTTTAGACGGGACGGCTTTAAAGTGGTACCACTCCTTACAAATGCACTCAATCACTAACTTTGCTATTATGTCCTCTATCTTTATAGAACAATACTCAACATATCGTACTGTCATGGAAGACTCGGAACATATGATGATGATATCCACTAAGGAAGGGGAGTCCCTACGGGAATACACATGCCGCTTTAAAGATGAAATTGTCAAGGTCGAGAACTGCGACGAACGGTTCGCCAGATTGGCCTTCCGACGAGGTCTGGTCCTGGAGTCACCTTTCTTTGAGGACCTGTTTAAATTAAACCTCATTTCCATGGAAAAGTTTTTTCAATGGGCACATGCATATACTACAATGGAAGAAGAGAACAGAAGTATGCGAAGAACGGTTGAATGGAAGGAAGAAGAATCCCGGAAGAGGAAAAGAAGCCGAAGATCTGAACGGAGGAAGCATGATGAAACAGAAAGAACGGATGAGAAGAAGACCCAACAGAATAAGAATTATCACCGAAGGTGAGATTTTGACGGAACCCACCCGAGGGTCAAGGTCTACACACCGTTGACCATCTCAATCAACCAAATACTAGAGACAATTGGCTGAAAGGACCAGCCCATTCACTATGGAACCTAGCTACAATGATAAAGACAAATATTGCTCCTATCATAAGAGCAACAAACATTACACGCGAGATTGTTTCCAGCTCAAAGACTATATTGAGTAACTGAAAAAAGATGGGTACCTTAGCCAATTTGTGAAAATAGATGAACAGAAAGGTGAGATTGAGAAAGAGAACCGGGAAGAGGATAGGAAGGATAAGGGGAAACAACCCCTTCGCAGCACCGACACAGTTATAGCACTAACCGAGCAAGAATGGACAAAAAAAAGGAAAGGAAGATATACTACAAGGGGCCAACGTTCGAAAGACATTAGCTGAAGCCCTCAAGTAACAACGGGAACTCACTGATTTTATTTGGTAACTCCGATCTAGAAAATGACGAACACCATAATGATGCCCTTGGCATTTCAATTCAGGTTGACAACTGCTTTCTAATGAGAGTCTTGGTCGACGATGGAAGCGCACTAAACATCTTTATCGGGTAATCGTGGAGAAAATTTCCATGGGGGATTACAAATTTCAAGGAACATCATAACCGTTGATCACATTCAATGGTGCCATCAGCTACTCAGAAGGAACCCTAATGCTCCCAGTAAGCGCAGACCCGTTTAATCTTATGAGTGAATTCATGGTACTGGGAACAACTTCCCCATACAACGCAATCCTAGGAAGGACCTGACTCCACAAAATGAAGGATATACCCTCAACATTCTACTAAGTATTGAAATACTCATCCCCAGAAGGAGTGAAGACAATAAAAAGTGACCAGGCCGCGGCTCGTATCTGTTTAGTAACCGATTTAGAGTCTACAAAGTAAAAAGCTATAGAAAATGCTGAGGGACCCACATATCTATAGCAATTACATGGAGATGGTTAGGATGACCCAAGGTACGAGGCGAGAGAGGAAATGGAGCACATATGCTTAGAAAAAAGGATGAGAAAATAACAAACATCGGTGCCCGTCTTGAAGAAAGTGAGAAAAAGAAGTTGATAGAATTTCTAAGGGAAAACAAAGATGTGTTCACAGTAGCAGCGTAGGAAATTCCCGGCATCTCAGAGGAAATCATCTGCCACAGGTTACACTAATCCTAAATGAAATAAAAAAAGAGAAGCTTCACCCCTGAAAGGAACCAAGCGATCAAAGAAGAAGTTGAGATGCTCTTAGCAGCAGGTTTCATCAGATAAGTGTACTACCCTGAATGGCTCGCTAATATAGTAATAATAAAAAAAAGAACAGAAAGTGGAGAATTTGTGTCGACTTCACTGACCTAAACAAAGCATGCCCCAAAGACGAATACCTGCTGTTAAGGATACGAATACCTACTGTTACGGATAGATCAGATGGTAGACGTCACTTCTGGGCAAGAACTGCTCAGCTGCATGGACGCTTACTCAGGTTACAATCTGGTAAAGATGTTTAAACCCGATCAGGAAAAGACTTCCTTCATTAGTAAGTATGGCGTCTATTGCTATAAAGTCATGCCCTTTGGTCTAAAAAATGCTGGCACAATTTATCAAAGGTTGGTGAACAAAGTTTTACGTGAGCAAATTGGAAAGAATATGGAAGTCTACGTTGATGAAATGTTGGTCAAAAGTAAGAAGTGGAAACACCACATTCAGGACCTTGAAGAAGTCTTCTCTATTCTAAGGTGAAATTCCTTGAAGCTAAACCCAGAGAATTGACCGAATCTCCCAATACTAAACCCATTAGTATTGGTAGTTGTAGCTGCAGCACGGAAGCTGAGGCCCTACTTCTAAATCTACAACATCAAAGTATTGACCGAATCTCTCATTAAAAGCCTTTTGAACTCGACGGAGGCAAGCAAAAGAATATCAAAATGGTCAATTGAGCTAAACCAATACGACATCAGTTACAAGCCCCGAGCGTCAATAAAAGGACAGGCATTAGCGGACTTCGTAGCCGACTTCACAAGAAGGGAAGTTGAATGGGAAGCTCACCAAATGGGAAAAATTAGAGCCTAGACACTCTTTATAGACAGTGTTTCAAACAGTGGAGGAGCAGGAGTAGGGGTGGTGGCACAAACTCCCTTTGGGGAAATATTGGAGCATTTCATCTCCTTCGAATTTAATGCATCAAATAATGAAGCAGAGTATAAAGCACTAATCATGGGAATATCCCTGCTACGGGAATATGAGGTAACTAAAGTTAAGCTTTTATGCGATTCCATGTTGATCGTAAAACAGGTTACGAGAGAATACATAGTAAAAGATGAACGGATAATAAAATACTTACAACGAGCGAAGGATCTCCTTAATACACTAAAAGATTATGAAATCCAGCAAATTCCAAGAATGGAGAATTGGCATGTTGATGCCCTAGCAAGCCTAGGATCTTCATTAGACCTCCCTTATAGAAGGAACGTCCCCGTTGGCATTGAACAGTAGCTCAGTTGGCAGAACAACATAATCCGCTTACTTGAAAACAAAACACTTCCTAAAGATAACTACTTGCCAAAAAGACACGACAACGAAGTACCAGGTACACAATGATTAACGGGGTATTATATAAGAAAATATTTACGAGACCATACCTGAAGTGCCTACTAGAAAAAGAAGCCTCGTATGTGCTAGCGGAAATTCATGAGGGCATATGCGGAAACCACACTGGGGTAGATCACTAACCCATTAAGTCATGAATGAAGGATACTATGGCTCCAAATTCATCAAGACGCCAAACAGTATGCGAAAAAATGGGACAAGTGTCAACGTTTCACGCCCATAGCAAAAATGGCCTTTGGGGAACTTAAAATCGTGGCTAGTCCTTGGTCGTTCATGCAGTTGGCCCTAGAGATTGTTGGGCTGCTCCCCATGGTGCCAGCCCAAAAATGCTTCTTGTTAGTTTCAATGGACTATTTAACTAAGTGGATTGAGGCAGAAGTCTTTGCCAGAATTTGTGAGGAAGAAGTAAAATGGTTCCTATGGAAGAACTTGGTGTGCAGGTATGGGATCCCCCAGATCTTGGTATCTGGCAACGGACTTCAATTCACCAGGAGCTTGATAAGAACATTTTGTAAGATCTGAAAATCACGAATCATTTCTCCATGCCTTACTACCCCTAGGGCAACGGACAAGTGAAAAGATCAAACCGAGTCATACTTGATAACCTAAAGAAGCGTCTGGAATCCACAAAAGAAAATGGATAGAAGAGCTACCAACAGTCCTTAGGGGCATACAGAACGATCCTGAGAGAAACAATGGGAGAAACCCCGTTTGTATTATTATACAGAGCAGAAGCAGTCATCCTCATAGAAATTGGAAGCCCTACCATCAAATTCGAACTAAACGAACAACAAAATGGAGAGCTCCTGAAAAACAGTCTCGATGATCTAAAGGGAGGAAGAGAAGCGGCCCTGATTAGAATGGCATGTTATAATCAGAAAAGATCTTATTTCTAGAAAAAAAAGTAAGGAAGCGGGAATTCCAAACAGGAGAACTGGTCTATAGAAAAATCTTCCAAATAGATGGAAATCTCGGGTCAACATGGGAATGAACATACGTCATCCGTAAAATAGAATGAAGCAGACATTACCACTTGGAGAATGAGAAGGAACAGAATTGCAGAAACCATGGAACATAATTCATCTGAAAAAATATTTTGTGTAAAGGATGTAAAAGATCCATTATAATGAGACAACTTTCCCGTAAAGGTTTTCCACACAAAAATAGTAGCTTCGAACTTCTCTCCTCAGCTAGACTACTACTAAAAAGGAACTAAGGGCATTAAAAAGTCATTGGGAGTGGCAATTCATAAGTTTTACTTTTAGAAGAAATTATGAACATTAACTAGAAGGAGGAATCATGGATATAGACAACTCCAAAACCGGCTTGCAATAAAAATAAAGGAAGTATTAACCCTAACAGATGAAAAGAAGAAACAGACGAAAAAGGTGAATGCACTCTCACCTAAACGTTCCTTGAAATAAGCTTCCAGTTATTTAAAAAATGATTAAGTAAATTTATAACTTTACTACCTTTTATTACTTGTGAAAATTTACTAAAAGTAAAATCGATTGATAAAATTTTAACTAAAAAGGTAAAAAACGAAAGCATACTTAGGGAAAAATTCATTTCATTGAAGGCGAGAAAATCACACAAAAATGTTAATTCTCTGCAAGAGTAGCGCCAGTAGCCGCTTCAGTGGTAGAAGCAGGAAGTTCAGCCTTGGGATGAACAGGCTCATCTGGAAGGGGGACCAGCTACATATGGGGAGGCTTATCAACCTTGGCGTCTCAGTAGCCCACCGTGTAGGCCATCTGCTCATACTCGTGGACCATGGCCTGGTACTCAGCCACAAGACCAGCCTCTCATTCACTTGACTTAGCCAACGCTTCCTCGGCCTCGACCAACTTTGCCTCAACGATGGACAAGTTCTTCCAACTTATCTATGCGGACCTCTTAGCCTCCCACAAAGACCACTCGAGTTTGGACTGCTTAGCCGCTGCCACTTCAAGCTCAAAAGTTAAATGGGAGATGACCCGTTGAAGATCGGCCTCTACCTACTTAAGATTGTCTCGTTCAGAGACAACGGCACCATAGGTTTTGGTGGTCTCCACCACCCTCTCCTACAGTTGGGTACCTCCTCCTCAGCAGCATGAATGTCTTCTTGCAGCCTGTTGTGATAAGTCATAGCCTGCTAAAAAAATGTGAGCCAAAAAATTAAGAAAAAAATTTCTACCTAGGAAAAACAAAGAAAGGCAGGAAAAGAAAATACCTGCATCAGAGCATGACTCAGGGTGATGACCTCATTATGAATACACAGCTGGAATAGTACATGTGTTTACCTCAGATACGATTCCCTTTGCGACCACGTACAAAGATATAGAATCCATCAGAAAGCTGGCGTCAGCAGGAACCGGCGGAGCCGCGGGGTGATGCCACCATCGTCAGACACTCATCTCCTCAGACATATATGGAGAACCTGAAGGAAAGGAGATCAGTTTCTTCATAGGCGAGATGGGGGGATGCGGAGGTATTCCCCGCAGCAGTAGTAACCTCTTCAGCAACAGGGAGATCAGTGGCGGAGGCGGGAAGATCGGGGATGGGATGTGTAGCCTCCCCTGAAACGGCAACTAAAAAACTGACATTCCTCATTTTCTGACGCTTGCCCGCGTCAGGTACTCACCATAAATTGCTCTTCGGTGCTTCATCATCTCGAGCTCATTGCACGCGAAGTGGAAAAGCGCATCCTCATCCTCTGCCTCTTTCCGAGCAGCTTCTCTTTTAGCCTCACGCGCTCTTTCTTCTTATTCAAAACCTTCCTCCTCCCGCTCTGATTCTGAAGAGTCAGAAGAGCTTGACCCAATGATTTGATGAAAGGAGGGAACAGGGATTGCGATAGGAATAGCCCGAGGAATATCTACTATAGAAGACAACAGAGCAACAAACTGAGCAACAGGGACGGGTGCGACCATGACCTCAATCTCCCTCCTTGGGTCGAATAGATCCCTCTAGTCCCGCTCCGGACAGTTATAGGCAACATGGAGTCGCGCGGTAACCTCTTTTGGGGTGAAAGATCTCTTGTTCAGACTCTTATCTACACAAAAAAAACAAATGGGAGAAACCTAGGTAATATAGGCTACGAATGCCAAAAGCAAGTGCAAAAGTGTTTGATAGATAAGGAGATGAAAAGACACTGATTCTGAAAATGGGGAAAGGCAAAATGACGCATAGGGAAGAGGACGGTATAATTACTGTCAATCTACCTAAAATAGGCAGGCCAGTGATGACATGACAGTTGGATAAAAGGAAATCTAACGGGTCAGAAACGCGCATGACATGAGAGCCATAAAACGAAGCAACACATGGGGAATGAAAAAATGAAGCCCACGCGCATGCGTGTCACGATAGGATAAAACAAAATTAAGAACAATGAAGTTTCCAATGAATATGTCAGCAACCCTAGAAACGAGGCAATGATGGTACATTATCTTATTATTTAAAAATATTTATGACTTTTCTTGCACATCACTTAATGGTTTGCAGAATAAAAGAGGATCTTGAATTGATGATAGTGGATCAAGAATAGCCGTTCTCCAAAAACTGGGCGCGTGCTGAGAGCATTCATTGCACATCGACGAACATCGTCGAAGACTCGAAGAGCTATGGAGGCAAATAAACAGGTAAAAAATATACACTGCCACGTGGACAAAAGGGACTTACTCAGGACTTATGAGAAGTGTCGAAAAAGCATAAACGGATGACTGACTGAAGTCGCGAGATATTCACAGAACGTGCTTCAAGAACGGGAACAAACATCTCGAGAACGGGGGATCATCGCATCAAGAACGGGAACCGACATCTCGAGAACGGGGGTCATTACCTCAAGGACGGGGCATAATATCCAAACGGGAAAATGGTTCAGGCTCACAATCAAGTGACCGTGATTGATTGGGTAGGCTGCACCACTCAGACAAAACAGATTGGTAGGCCACCAAGTGGTTCTGACTAATTAGCTCGGAACCACAGGAAACTGTCATGCGGTAACGATTGATGGGCGGCTGAGTGTAACGGATGTAAAATAAAGAAGAAAAGGGATCCCCACGAATGGCTGTTATCCTAGGCCTAATGAGTATCTCATCTAATATTTTTATTGTTTGATTATTTTTAATTAAAACCCATGCAATTGAAAAAGTTTATATAAAGTCAATATATTCAATAAAACAGTACACTTTGGACTCAGAGACTTTTGATTATAGACATCTATTTCTATCTCATTAATATGTATACAAATTTTTCCTTATTAATACATTTTTCTCATAACCTTAAGAAGGACGGTAAAAATCTTTTACACTATCAATAGTAAATGAATTCCTTGAAAGTAAGTTAAGATCTGGGTTTGGTGATCGAATAACTTATGGATATGTTGTTGAACATATACGGTTGAAACATGGAGTCATGATAAGCTACTTTAAAACTTGGAAAGTGGTAGTGGGGAAATGGACTTAATTCGGGGAAGTTATGAGGAATCGTATGGCACTCATTCTTCTTATTGTTATGTACTGCACGATATTGTTATGTACTGGAACACGATAACCTGAGTATGTAATTGTATATTTATGTGTGGCACATGGTTATTTACTTTTGGTAGTATTTAGGTACTAATTTGATTCTATATATCATCTTGTATACTAATTTGATTTTATTAATATTTAAATACTCTAAAGCACGTTGTAACTGATGATGATGGTTGTTTCATTATTGCTGGAGTACAATAATGAACATGATTTGACAGGCGTGTTGCTGAAGGGGTCTCACTTTTGTAGGTCTGTCATTGTTATTGATGGAACATTCTTATCGTGCAAATACATTGGTACACTTCTTCCATCTAGTAATTGTATCACTAAACCTAGAGTTAGGTTTAAATTGATAGATCAGTTGGTAAGCCTAAGGTAAAGTTGTTATCAAGCATAAACGATCCTAGAATTTGTATTAATATGAAATTGTCCAACTAAGATTCAATAACTTAAGACTGCTAGACTTCTATCCTGATATATGTGTGTTCGTGGAGACTAAACTGCTTACCCACTCTAATGAGCATTATGTCAAATCGTTGACAAAATGATGCCCATCACACCAAAACTTGCCAGTCAAAATTACCATTGACGTTTAGGAACAGTAGGTGTAGATTTATTCATACTATTGAACAGAATATTTTTAAGGAACAAAATGCAAAACAAAATAGCCCTACATAATAACGTACAAAACCCTATCTCTTTTACGTTTTGGTACCATTACTATGGTATGCAGGGCATGGCCGCAGTTCCTCAAAATGTTAATCAATTAGGTCTCCAACTTGGAAACGGAAAATGATCATTTCCCTGAAGAAAAGTAGCGTGAATGCACTTCATCGATTGCGACCAACAACACATATACATTTGATGAACAAGAAAATGTAAAACAATTTCTATCTTCACTATGTACAATGTGATGCATTTAAAGAATTACAAGTTATAGCCAAAAGAAGAGAAAAGGTGGACTGGTTGTTTCTTTCAGATCCAAAGGATGCTTTACTAAAATGGCAGAATGCATCAAACAAAACTGAGACTTACAAGAGCAATGTTGAAATAAAATATTAATCCGAGCGAGAAATCCAGAGAAGAGGTGGTGATGCTTCACTAACTCCTTCCGCTATCCTCAAACATCATTCCTTTGAGACTCTTTGCTAGCCATATAGCGGTCTCCCTCGGGGAGACCTTATCTTTCCCAAAAGGCTTTAATACAACCGCTAATTCCTCCAGTCTATTGTGTTGCAACAATTCTGCTGACAATTCTAATAGCCCTTCAAGGGCGTCAGCTCTCTGCCTGAAAGATTTTACATCCAAAGTTTCTTTTATAGGTGTTTCTTCTTCAATAACAGGAGTGCTGGGATTTGCTTGCTCAGAGGTCTCGGGTTTTGTTACTGAAGGTGCGGAGTTTTGCACATCCGTTGACTTGAGAATCACAGCATCTGAGCAAGTTGACTTAACAGGAGCAAGTGAGTTTGTGGTTTTCATCTCTAGTTCATCCCTTACCACATTTATGAACTTGCCAACATCAACATTTTGAACCCCCATCTCCACGGTTTCCATTACTGGTTGCTCACTGCCTACCCGGAAGCTACTATGCCGTATAACATGTATGATATCATCAAAAGCAGGAGGAAGGTGACAGGTGTTTGGTTTTTCGGTTGTTGAATTTGGTGTATCTGGACGATGCAAAGCTTTTTGGTTGGATGAAAAGGTAGTGTCTGCCACTGTTGATAAAAGTTCCCTCACTGTAAATTTGTCATCACCATTGGACGATGAAATTATTGACTGAATTACTGTATCACGCCTATTCTCAGGCTTGTTTAAGGGAATATCATCTTTACAAACAGATATATTTTCAGCAGTCGGGAGCGGAAGATCAGTAATGGCTGTAATTGGACTCACCTTCTCATTTCTATGATTAATACCCTGATGATCAACAACAGCCTTGGAGATTTGATTGGAGCATTTTGCTGTCATATTTTCATGTTCAGAACACTTCACAGATTCATGTTCAGACATATCAGGTTGCGAATGCAGAGAAGGTGAGCAGCTAGATGGACGTGATTCTCCACTTTCAATAAGCTCTACACTATGATGATCAGGAAGAATCTGCTCTGCCAAGTCAGCAGACGAAGTTGTTGCATCATCACAGATTTCAAATACTTGAATTGACACCGAAGATGAGATAGAGTTGCTACTATCCGTGTGCATTCCTCTAGATATCTTTTCCAGAGTTTTGTGGGCCTCTTTTATCATCTCTCCAGAAGCATGTTTTAGGTGAAAATTGGGTCCTTGACTAGGAGTTATCTTAGGTGTCACAGATGGCTCAGTTGGACAAACCTTCATGGTATTGCTGACTGAATGTGGAATATCGTTCCCTATTTGCCTCACTCTCGCTGGGAAAGAAGGCCGTCTGGCAAGATTAGGAGGTGTTCTTTGTCTTGTGTTTGCAGGAAGTCCATCATCAACAATTAGTTTTACAGGACCCGATGGGGGAGTACTATCATGTCTTGGTTTAGTCTTTGGAGTGGAGTCAACAGCAGGTAACTACAGAGATAGATTAGTAAATATGGATAATCAATAAGCTGTATATAGTCAAATAAGATGAAACATCATAATTAATTCTACCTGATGCTTTAAAGAATGTGATCCCTGAATCTTTTTTGTGGAATCAATCTTTGCATGTCCAGCTGTTGGTGTATCTGCATTGGGCCTGAAGCTAAGAGCCGCAACACTAGATTTGATGACCTTAGGTGATGAATCTACAGTGGTTTTCTGTGTCGATGCACCACCAGGTTTTGTACGATTGCCTCTCATTGGGGACGAATTTTCTCTAACTTTTCCTTCCTTTATATTCATCATTATATTTCTTATGGTCTTTGGTTGCCTAATGTCAACATTAGGTCGTGGTACTTCAACAGAAGGTTTCACCACATCTTGATCATTCGTTTTGGGAGTACAACTGTTACGGACATGTTCTTCTTCACCAGGCAGGAGGTGCTGAGAACATTCTTCATCATCAGCAGAAGCCAAATGAGAGTCGGTGGCTTTATTGTTACAGTTTGGCACCATGTCTGAAATGTTTTTCTCACTTGAAAGAAAACTATCTTTATCACTACTTGAGCTATTACTGTTTTGGCTCTCGGCCATACACCTGCGAGAATCACGAGCAGATATAGGCTTTGCTAAAGAAAAGCCTGTAGGACTGAAAGAAGGACGATATTGTTCAACGTATGGCTGCAGATAAGGGTGCTTCAAAACGTAAGATGCCTGAACAACATCAAGATCTAATTAGTACTTCAACATTTTACTGACAGAAACTGCATATTTAGAATATACATCCATGACAATAGACTTACACTTGGTCGATTCTCTGGGTTCTTCCTAAGCATGCCCTTGATAAGTGTTTTCCTGTGTGTACAAAATTAAAACCAATCTTTATTGTGCAAAGTCTCCAGCATTCATACCACATAAGCACACATGAAAATTGTTCTTAATGAACAAATGATTATTTCTGCAAGATACATTTCAGCTAATGCGAACTCCTCCATGGCTAGAATTTTCTCTAAGCCGACTCTCTTGTAAGCTCTCTCTCTCTCTCTCTCTCTCTCTCTCTTGTAAGCTCTCTCTCTTGTAAGCTCTCTCTCTCTCTCTCTCTCTCTCTCTCTCTCTCTTGTAAGCTCTTTCTCTCTCTCTCTCCCTCTCTCTCTCTCTCTCTTGTAAGCTCTCTCTTTCAAGAAATGCAAGCCTATTATATCTCACTCTCTGAACTAATAAAGATGTTTTCTGATTAAATAACAAGCAATTTCCACTTTGTCATCAGCAGTACCATTTTCCTGAACATTGAGTTATGGTTGAGGCTTAGTTTTGTTAAATCTTTCTCAGCACTTCGCATTCTTAAAATTTCTCTACAATTTCCGATTGAAATTAGCAGTAAATTGGCACTTTTAACGTTATATAGTGTCTTTTAACTTCCTGTAGCTGCCAATCTAAAGTCTTCTCCTTGACAAAAGAAAAATCTAAAGACTTCTAAAGGGAAAAAGAAAAGCTCAATAGTCGGTGCTACTAAAATTCGTAGAAATGAAAACGAAGAGAGCTACATCTCAGTTACAATGGATTTTCTACTTTTATCTTTCCCCTGACAGGCCTAAAATTGATATTCACCTGCCATTCAATCAAAATCAAACGGGGTTACAGCTAGACGAGGCCTGTCCATTTACAAATGCATGAAAAGAGGAACCAGGAGGTGTTCTAATAATTCCAAATATCAGCAGTATGCAGAGTCTTTAATTAAGGTCAAAGAATGGCTCGGTTTCTAGAGACTATGAGCCCTTCCTAAGAGGGTGGTAACTTTATATGAAGTTAAAACCAGGGTCTGAAATCCTAGGTGTGATCTTTTTCATGCAGCAAACAACAGACAAACCAGTGAAGAAGACTTATAAGCTCAATAACCTGTCACCCAAAGCCTTATTTTGTTAAGCCTGGTGCCATGGATATTATCATAAGACTTCTTCCATACCTAATAACAATCACCAAAGCGCAATATGCAGCTATCCCAATAAATTTGCAACAGATCTATTTCTTGATCAATCTATCTAGTGATCGGTAGGCTGCCATTCTGATCTGAAATGTATTTTTAAACGACAAATCCAAAAAGCGACAACCTTCATCAAGGCAAATGTAAACAAAGACTTACAAGGATGGGGAATAACAGGAAGGCAAGGGGCCAATAGATGAACGATTTATCTTGCTGATAAGTCCTGCCATATCCTGAAGCATATAAACAGAAACACAATTATTGGAAGACAGCATGACAGCTAAATTAGAACAAACACAACCCTTATAGAAAGCCTTCACAAAAAGTGAGAAATCCGAAATGGTGGAGTAATGTGTAAAGTCAAAACACTTGACTAAGAGAAAGTAAAAGGATAAAATAAATCTTACAAAAGCTTTAAAAGCAGGGCGATGTGCAGCCATCTCATACATACAACAGCCTGATAAACAAAGAACACTTTAGGTATGGAAATTGAATCCGAAATTATCCATTATCAGAGTACTGAATACAAAAATGCATACCAAGAGACCAAATATCAGATTTGAACCCATAAGGAATATCAGCTAGAAGTTCAGGACACATGTAGTTGGGAGTTCCCACCACCTGTATACAAATAAAGTGAACGACAATGATCTTCACGAGCTGCACTGGAATTATAAGAGTTTTTTCTTCTTCTTGTTTTGGACACTTGAAAGGAATTCTTGAGGAATATAGGACGACTTTAATCAAACTAGATATATAAAAGAGAAAACAAAATAACTTTCTTACAAATATACGCAAATCTCATTCTGCTACATTTTATTAATTTCGGAAACAATAATGTGTTATCACCTCTAGTTGATATGAAAAAAATTATCTTGACTAAAAGAAGCCAGGTCAACAACAATCTATTTCTGGAAAAAGTAAAGAGTAGGAATGAAAAAGTAGAATCCAAATAAATAATAACATACTGAAGAAGCCAAGTCATCTGCCTTCAGTGTTTTTGCGAGTCCAAAATCCCCTATTAAAGCCAGACAATAGCAAGTATAGTAAACATCTTAGCAGATAGCCTAATAGTTCATTCAAATTGAATTTGACTAATTTGCACTTTGCATAAAAAGAAAAGATAAAAAGATAACCTACCAAGACGAACATCCTGATCCCTGGTGAGGAAGATGTTGGAACACTGCCAAGAGCACCAAAGTGAGTCTTAATTAATTGAAGTTGATAGTATAAGTCGTAAATATAGTCCAACTGTCTAACCCATACTTTAAGGTCGCGGTGTAGAACATAATTCGAGTGCAGATATTCAACTGCCAGTAGTAGCTGCGTAAACCACTTGCAAAGTTTCTGAGAGATGTTCAACAGTATCGATGACAACGCAATTTACAACAATATCAGAGGTTGGGCATTAATATTATCCAATTGTACTATAGAAAAAGAGGGAACAAGCAGAAAGTACCTCCTCAGGGAAACAAACCCCATTAGATTTTTTCATTAGCTCAGCCCTGTGGAAAAGATATTTGTAAAATGTGTAAAACCTGATTTGTCTTTTTAAGTTACTAAATTCACAACGTAAATAGTTTGTTTTCCACTTACATATCTCCCCCTTCACAGTATCCAGTGACAATGCAAACGTAGCAACCCTACATTTATCAGAACAACGAATATCATATTTTAGCACATTTTGAAAGAGATCAATGTTCCAGGAAGTTAATGTACCGTAAGCGAGAAGACAAGCAACTTCTGCTTACCTTCTCAACCCATGCTTCTTTGAACTCAACAATGTAAGGGTGCTGAATTCGAGCAATGAGGGCCATCTAACAAAGGGGAAGACGGGAACATTTATGTCAACATTCAAATAAATAAAACAAGATTAATCACAAAGAATGGAGGATCAAGATCAGTGAATTTAATCAGACCTCTTGATGAGCAGATCTTCGACACCGCTCAGTCTGTCGTGCAAGCCGGATCTTCTTCAACACGTACCTGAAATCGAATATGCATTATGCACCAAACTTGAATAATAACATGGCATAACTGCACTAATAAAACTTATCAAAAGCACGGACAGAAAATGAGGGCATACTTCTTCTTCTCTGCTTTGTGATGGACTAGAATGGCGGCTCCAAAGGCTCCACGGCCGATCTGCTCCATGATCTCGTAATGATCCATCCGAGACTCCATGCCTCTCGATGTCTTCGATTCCAAGTACCACAAATTGCAAAAGAAACAAGCTCCCAAGCAGCGGAGTTGCCGCTATGAAAATAGCATACGTTGTACCACAGCTGTCACTCAAACCATCTCTGAAAATCTGCAGCACCAAAACGCTTTAACATTCTGATCTCCAACGGTTCCGCCAAAACCATGTCCAAATCCTCCTTGACAACTTAATGAAAATCAATAAACTAGAATACCTTCCTCGATTTAGCTCCACTAATTACCGAAAATTATTATTCCTTCACTAAAAACTTCCCGGATTCATGCATTTAGCTCAGAATATCTGAGAGTAGAACCAAAATGAGAATCAACAAGAAAACGAATTCCTCCCGATTCTTTCTGCTAATGAACCTCTCTCTCTCTCTCTCTCTCTCTCTCTCTCTAAGCTAAGCTGATTATTTAATCACCTTTCTGCTTCTGCCATTTCCTCTCTCTCTCTCTCACTCTACAGAGTGAATCGCGATGTAGAACCAAAGAAAATTATAAAAAATTGAGAAGAGAGGAAAGGGAAATTATAATAATGATTGTTAACATAAACAAATAATTAGTGGTAAGTGGAAGAGTGGGACTGTTTGGGTAAAATTAATTATCTAATCAGAGAATATGGTTGGCAGTTGGATAGAGCGGTCTTATGGGAATGCTTCTCTCTACGCCGACACTACCACCAATTTCACTTCTCCACATGAATAAATTTCTTATGCAGGCTTACTTACGCCGCAACCAAACATTACTAATACTTCAGTTTATACGACCGTTTTTATTTATTTCATTTAACTTTTTTCTTAAAATCATATCAAGTAAATTAACCGTGTTTAAGTATCCTAAAATTTTCCACTATTCTCGTCTAAACACGTTTAATTTTGATATGATCGCACTTGTAAGTTAATGTGAAAAAAATATAGTTAAGACTTGATTTCGGCTCATGATTAGAACAAAATAAATAGTGCAAGACGAGTACTTCTCAAGTGATCACCCAACAACTTGATTCTATTTTCGTCCATAAGGTGATTTATTTTTTATATTTTTTTGTTAACTCTTTTATTTTATTTTAATAATATGTTTGTGTTGAATTGGACGATAAGAGTGTTACGGAAGTGTCAATCTGATTAGGATGTCATGGTGCACCTATTAACTCTTATCATCAACAGACTTATTTAAAAAATAAAACAAAACCAAGTATCGGAAAAAATTAAGCAAAAAACATCAACACATGTAAAGTTAATAATGTTATAGTTTCTTTGTCCTACGTGAATCGAGAACTTGGGAGGATCATATTTCGAATTAGCAAATCATACATGAAATTGAAGGAGTTTCACTGTGACAATCTAAGTTAATAATCTTAGTCAATGTTTTAGTTTATCATCAAAGGAAAACATAGCTACCCACCTCGGTTGAAGGTTTTGCAAGACATAGAGGGCTTGGGTTGAAATTTTTAGGGTTAAATATGAAAATTCGATGTAATTTGATTGTTCCACACTGACGCTGATCCAAAAAAATTAGCCAATTTAGTAATTGTACTTTGAAATTTTTATAATTAATTTACATGTTGCACAAAATCATTAGTTTAAATCATCTCAATATTTTAGTAGATTATTAATTTGGGAGATTAGCAATCACTTCCTTCTTTTTCTTTCACTTCCTTAAGTCTCTCTTATTGGTTATTATTAGATTTTCTACGTAGTGTGTTCTTCATCCTTTCTTTCTATTTTTTTCTGTTTATTCATCGGTCCAGACGGCCCGGTTTAGTTTTTATCAATTTTTTACGACTCGATTTGGCATAGTTCGTTACATTAATCGGATCGGTTCAGTTTTTTTACTGATAAAGGCATTTCGCGGTTTTGGTTCATGAAAATACCCAAACGAACCCAACCTTACCTTTTATACCTCTATCTTCCCCTTGATATTAAACTTTTTTTTATAAATATTATATAGACTGCAGTACTACCTACGCAATACATAACTAACCTATTTATATTAGAGGTTTTGTAAAGGGTTGTTTCATTATCCACATCAGCGTCTGTTTTGCTTTCGACGCTGAGTTAGTTGCTGTTGTCCATGCGATTATTTATAATTGAACCTTTGACTAAAGATATTTGTTGTTGGATAGTGATTTTACTTATTTTGTGATCATCATTTGTTTAAGGTCTTGTAAGGTTCCTTGTGTTGGTGTATTGCATGTGATAGATGTTTGAATTTACTTTTTCATATGGACTTTATTGCCACGCACATTCATCAGATGGTAATAGGATTGAAGATTGCTTGACGTCCAAAGCCTCAATATAGTTACTCCTACTTAGCGGTAGACATGCTCTAGCTATTTGTCTTCTTTTTATTTATGATGATATCTATAACAGACTTTTTTAGGTTCTGCTGATTTGTTTTTTCATTTTCATTTGTTGACTCTTTTTATTTTATTTTTAACATATATGTAAGCTTAAAAGTTAAATGATGAGGGTGAAAATGAGGTGTCAGCCAAGCTGGGATATCCTGCTGAATCTACATATTCATATCCTTAACAACCTTATTTATATTACATGGAAGTATCGAAAGTGTAGTGAAATTGAAATGATTGTTTTGTTCTCATAGTTAAGGAATACTACTTCTCTCACTATCCAACTCAACTGTCACCTCACTTGCCTTTACATCATGCTTCACGTGCAGGTTAGATGAGCTAGCATGGGCACCTTGCATAGCCATCTTTCTTCAACCTTTCTCACTTAGTATCAGAGTCGCTAAAGCCAGAAATGGCATCCCCTAAATCAAGCTCGTAAAATAGAGCCTTGACTGAGAATATGAAAAGGCAACCCATCGAGCTAAGCCCTTTTACCAACATTGTCATATCAACATTATCGATAAAATTAGACAAAGAAAATTACATATCTAGAAATCACAAGTAGTTCCTGCCATTATTGATCATGGGCTTAAAGACTACATAATAAATGTAGATTTAAGGCATGTTCAACATAAGGATGATGGAAGCATCAATCCAAACTATTTCCAGTGGCTCAGACAGGACTGATTGATGCTTAGTTGGCTCATATCAACTACGAGTGATCATGTTTTGGGTCCAGTGCTTCAATATGAAACCTCAAGAAGTCTTTGGTATGCTCAGGAAATGACCTTTGCCAACAAGTCTAGAGCAAAGCTCCTTGAGCTCAAGAACTCCCTGTATAACACAGTAAAAGAAGACATGCCCATAATTGATTACTTTTATGTAATGAGAGGGATAAGTGACAATCTGCTAGCTGCTGGTGATCCCATTAGTGATCAAGGCTTAATACTTTGTATCTTAAATGGAACGCCCCTTATTTTGATCCAGTTGTAGTAAATATAACTTTAAGACCTGATAACCTAACCATAAAAGAGGTTGAGTCCATGTTGATGATACATGAGAGTAGATTGACAATAATAAACTCTGAATCTAAAAGTCAGTGCCCATTTGACCCTTATCTTAAGGAACTTTAACACGCAAAAGAAATGGCCAGTACCAACAACACTAGCTGCAAACAAGCTTTGACAATTCAGGAAGAAACTTAAGCAATTTTAGAGGAGGAAGAAGATGAGGTAGAGGAGGCAGGAACTCAAGCAGAGTAACCTTCCAAATGTACAACAAGCCTAGACATATAGTAGCAAGTTTCTGGTATAGGTTTGACATGACACAACTTCAATGGTCTCTATGGGCAGAACTTCAGTCTTATGCCTTATCAAAACTTGCAATCAGACCCACAGCTTACATGACAAGGTCAAAATTTGGATCAGATGGACCCTAATTTGGTCGTAATGGTGTCATTCACCATGTCACTATAGAATTGAACACGATTGGCATCAATAGTGAATATCAAGGTAGTGATACACTGACTAATCATGAGCAACTGATCATAACCCACACTGGTTCTGGTAATTTAAATACATGTTTGTATCCTTTAAATCTCAAATGTGTACTTAGTGTCTAGTATTGTAAAAAACTTAATTAGTGTTTCCAAACTTTGCAAAGATAATCTTGTTTATGTTGAGTTTCACTCTTTTACAATTTTGTGTAGGACAAAGCAACATGTATTATTCAGCTCAGATGGAGGCTTAGAGATGGACTCTATGAGTTGTTTGAAACTGAGGGTACTAACGTTGATGCATTAACCTGTCAAGTTCTTTTCCATCATGATATCAATCCTAGTCAGTTTCCCAAGTCAGTCACCAGCAGATTAGGTTTTTATTCTAAGAAATCTTATGTTTGTACATCTTAGTATTTCTTTAAGTTTGTTAATGCTTCTGAGTTTGTAACAAACATTGATAGTAAATGAAAAAGTGCTTTTAGTCATCATAGTGTGTAAAATGCTTATTCTGTTAATTCTCATCATGCACAAACCAACACACTTTCTACTTGACACACAAACTGAGACACCCATCACTCAAAGTTACAAAAGACTTAGTAACTCAATTAAAACTAAAACCTATTAATGATAATGTTTCTATTTGTAATGATTTCCAACAAGGCAAAAGCCATACACTAACCCATCCCATCTCACTTACCAAAAGAACAAAACCACTTGAACTTGTACATACTCGTCTCTAGGCCCCTAGACTTGTAACTTCAATGGGGTTTAGATACTACATTCACTTTGCGAATGATTTTTGTAGGCTTTCCTGGATTTACCCCCTAACATTGAAGCTAAAGCCCTTACCACCTTCTTACATTTCAAAAAACTAGTAGAAAAAAATTTTGCACATCCTATCAAATGTCTGCAGTCTGATTGGGGGTGAGTTTAGACCTTTTACACAATTCTTGCTTAAAAAAGGGATAGTCTTTAGGCATCATTGCCCCTACACCCATCACCAAAATGACATTACAAAGAGGAAGCACAAATGCATTGTTGAGATTGGTCTTTCTTTGTTGTCTCATGCCTCAATGCCACTGAGTTACTAGTGGAATGCCTTTCAAATAGCAACATTTCTCACTAATAGAATGCCAACACCTACACTACATAACTTATCTCCTTCTCAAAGACTGTACAAGAAAAAACCAGATTACCTCTTTCTCAAAGCCTTTCGATGTGCCTGTTACCCACACCTTAGACCATAAAATAGGCACAAGCTTGAGTTTAGTTCAAATATTGTATCTTTCTAGGTTATTCCTTACTGCATAGAGGGTATCTCTGTCTTCATCCAACTGGAAAAATCTTCACTGCTACAAATGTTGTTTTTGATGAGTCTTTGTTACCCTTTAAACATGGATTCCTGACAGGTAACTCTCAAACCATGATACTTGCTTCCAATCCACCCGCCTGGATAATACCAATAGTATTCCCCCATCTGGTGTAGATGCAACTGCTGGTTGTAGCGGCGCGTGCGCGGTGAAAGCGTGGAGGCGCGTGCGCGGTTAAAGCGTGGAGGCGCGTGCGCGGTTAAAGCGTGGAGGCGCGTTGCCTTTAGAAAAGATAAACTTTTAATAAAAATCGAATCTTTTAATAAAATAAAAATTACACAACGCCACGATAACCAAATAAAAACTTTTATTGAAAATATTTTTTCGATCAGGCAGAATCCATTATATATTTATAAGTTAAATCTACAACATACAAGGGTAGAAATCATATACATCTTGTAGTCTATATCAAGTGTCCTTGTAAAAATCGATCGATCCTCCTTTCCACAAAATCGTTCCAACGATCAGTAGACTCTAAGATCCAAACCAAGATCTTCCAATTCAATCCTCAACACACTAGGACATGTGTGAGCACGTAGAATATTACATGACACTTTTTCTGTCTGCAGATATTTTCAACACATGAGATCTAGAGATTTACCGAGATTGACTTTAGTGAGACGATTTTCGAAAAGAACATGATGATTATTCTTTTAGAGATTTGATTAACTTAATCACAAAAGAACATCTCTCTAACACCAATCATGTTCTCAATTCAACTATTGATTGCTGAACTAATGATCTGATCAATTGATTCTCTCCTCTTCTTTCAACCACTAAGGCCATTAGAATAATATATGTATATATTCTAGATAACGTCATATCAAATTAGGATAAACTAAAATAATATATAATTGTAAAACTACCAATTGCAGTGAGACCCTCTACAATTGTGCGCAACTGTAGTGCAACATGGCACTACAGTGTGTCGTGAGCCAGCACAGTGCCTTACGGCACCACTGTAGGGCACTACAGTGTTACACACTCACTAATGTAGTGTTGTGTGGCACCACAGTAGTTCACGTCAAATTCTGATACCCTATCAGTGATTGACACGTAGCAATTATTATGAATTAAATATTTATTTTAATAAGATAATTATCTAGATATCAGTTAATTCAAAATTAACATATCTGATTATCCCTATCAACTAACGTATCTGTTATTTCACAAATAATAGATTTAGTTGATTTAAATTATTATCTAATAATAATTTAATTATGTAATTTTAATAATTAGGTATTTTATCTCACTTATCGATAATTATATATATATATATATATATATATAATTTCCAAAAAATATATTTAAATATATAAATAATTTAATTAATTAATTTTTAATTAATTAATCACACATAATTATCTCATGATTATGTACTTGCTCCATAATAAAAATTCATTTTGTAAGTTAGTCATTTCCCATGTCCTAAAATATTCACACCCTAGACAGCGTAGTATAAAAGTAGCTTGGAGACCATGGACCTATAATCCTAAGCTCCAATAAACCACGTTATTAATTAAATTTTTAATTACATAATCTTATTTATTAATTTTATTATTACTCCACTACAAATATGAAATTGCACTCTTAGAGTTTATAGAATGTATTTACAGAGTATTCTCATGTAGTCCACTGACATAATCATTCCATTTAGTTCTGTCATCCAATTATTTGTTTGTAAATTAGAACTGGTCAAAATTATCATTTTACCCTTCTAATTATCTTTTGATCATTAAGTATCATTAATCCACTAGTAAATGGCTAATTTATAATATTATTATATATTTGAGGTCGATAACCATTCAGTTCTAGAATTACCATTTGAGGGAACTAATAAACGATCCGCTAGGAAAGCTTAGATTCTAAATCTTGTAAGTTCATGTGTCCAGTTATCCACATCACTGAATCTCCCAAATAAAAGTCACTAGTCTGATTAACAAACATCCATTAACGAGTGAATCAAAAGAACTAGTAGACAGGCATAGGAGTTCATGACTACTCATGATTCAGATTGTTCTAATTATGATAATCGAATTGATGTGTATTAAATTTTTATGATAAACGACACGCTAATAAATATATTAATTCACATTGGTCATGTCATATATAATCTTATTATATAAAGTACATTCACTAAGATGTCTGTCCACATCAATGATCTGGATCTAGTTCACACGCATTCATAATGCTTAGTGAACCGTACTAGCAACCATTCATTAAAGATTTCATACTTTAATATGTTGCTGATAATTTTATCTATGATCTTAATCCTCTCGTACTAACATAAGATCATAGTTTCACTAATGAATATAGATTTTCAGATATTTATATAAAGTATTCAATAATAATTTAAAAGAACAATTATAAGAAAAATGTAATCCTCTTTAAATTTCATATCAAAATTTCAACACACATATTTTGAGGGCATAACCCCCAACAATCTCCCACTTGTCCTAAAGTAAATGTGGCATCTATCTTAATCTCATGTTACGCTTATGACCCTCAAATGACTTCGCATGAAGTGTCTTTATAAAAAGATCAGCCAGGTTCTATTCTGATGTTATCTTCATTACAGTCACATCATATCGATGCATGATCTCTCTTACAAGATGATATTTTCTCTCTATGTGCTTACCCCTCTTGTGACTCCTCGGTTCCTTGGAATTTACCACTGCCCCACTGTTATCACAGTATAAGATCAGTGACTTGTCCATATCTGGAACTACTTCCATATCAGAGTAGAACTTCCTGAGTCATACCGCCTCTTTTGCAGCTTCACAAGCCACTATATATTCAGCTTCCATAGTGGAATATGCAATGCTGGATTGTTTAATACTTCTCCAGGCTACAACTCCTCAACCTAGGGTGAATATTGATCCAGATGTCGACTTTCGATTATTTCTGTCTGATTGAAAATCAGAATTAGTATATCCAGTGGGGTTCAGGTCTCCATCTAAATAAACAAGCATATAGTTCTTATTCTCCTAAGATACTTGAGAATGTGCTTTTATTGCAATCTAATGTTTCAAACCTTGATTCGATTGATAACAGCTGAAAATTCTCACTACATAACAGATATCCGATCTCGTACACAGCATGACCTTGTTCTTTGGAGAGGAAAATTCCATGTCTGGTCGGTTATTGACCTTTCTTGAAATTTTCTATAGAGAATTTCTCCAGCATCATATCAATATAAGATACCTGAGAAGTGTCAAGAACTTGTTCTTTCTATCTCTTAAGATTTAGATGGCTAGAACATAGCTCGTTTCTCCCAAATCTTTCATTTAATATTTCTCAGCTAACCACTTCTTTACCTTTTACAAAGTATCTACATCATTCTCAATGAGTAGAATATCATCAACATAAAGAACTAAGAAAACCACTATCTTATATATGGTGTATTTATAAACACAAGCTTAGTCAACATTTTGCTCGAAGCCATTAGACTTTATAATCTCATCAAATGTAAGATTTCAAGATCTAGACACTTATTTTAATTCATAAATGGATTTAAGTAACTTGCATTCTTTCTGATCTTGCCCCTTTTGTATGAATCCTTCTGGTTTCATCATATAGATTCTTTCTTCAAGAGAGCCATTATGAAAAGCACCTTGACGTCCATTTGTCATATCTCATAGCCAAAACTAGTGGTTACAGACAAAAGGATGTGAATGGATTTTAGCATGGCCACAGAGGATAATGTCTCTTCATAATCGATTCCCTCCCTTTGTGTATAGCCTTTGGCTACTAACTGTGCCTTAAAAGTCTCTACTACTTTCCATCTGCATCTCTTTTCTTCTTGAAAATCCATTTACATCCAATGGTCCTGACATCTTCAGGTAGATCTATAAGTTCCCAGATGGAATTAGAATACATAGATTTCGTTTCGTGGTTCATGGCATCTTGTCATTTCTCATTTTCAGGATCATCCCTTGCTTCTTCATAAGATAATGAATCGTCCCTATTAGTGTTTAACACTAGGACACGTGCCTCTAGTTCATAAAAAATTGGTTGTCTCACAACCCTCCCACTACGACGTTGCACCGGGGTTTCCTTTATAAGAATTATGATTTCTATGGTTGGTCGTTTATCAGTAGAAATTAAAGGTGGTATGATCTCATCAGTCGTTAATTTCTCGAGAGCTACTTTGCTATGAGGTTTGTAGTTTTGCATATAGTCATGCTCAAGATAGATTGCATTTGTCGACACAAACACATTTTGATCATTGTGACTATAAAATTACCCACTTCTAGTCTGTAGAGAATAGCCAACGAATATGCATACCTCAGACCTTGAGTCTAACTTTCCGGTCTTGGATCTAAGAACGTGAGCTGGACACCCCCAGATACGGAAATGACGCAAACTAGGTTTGGAGTCATTCCATAACTATAAAGGCATCTTGCTTACAGACTTAGCGGGTACTACATTCAAAATGTAAGTTGTCGTGTGTAGTGCATATCCCCAAAATGTAAGTGACAATGATGAGTAACTTAACATCGACCTAACCATATCCAATAATGTTCAGTTTCCTGTGGTGTTCTAGGTGCTATAAATTGGGACAAGATTTCACACTCTAGTAAATAATTCTTGAATTCTAAATCCAAGCATTCACCACCTCGATCGGATTGAAGGGTTTTCAAATGATTTACCTAATTGGTTTTCAGCTTCAGCCTTGAAGTTTTTAAACTTTCCAAAAGTTTCAGACTTTCGATGCATTATGTAACTATAACCATATCTTGAGCAGTCGTCAATGAAAGACACATAATACTCATACCCACCTCTAGTTTGTATATTGATCGGTCCGCATACATCACTGTGTACTAACTCAAGTAGTTCATTGGCTCTTCGGTCATTTCTTGTAAAAGGTCTCTTGGTCATTTTACCCTTTAGACAAAATTCACAAACATGAAGAGTTCTAACTTTTAGTTCTCTCAAAGTACCATGCTTTGTTAACCTGTTTAACCTATCTAGATTAATATGTCCCAATCTAAGATGCCATATAGATGTGTTATCATAATGAGAAACTCTCTGTCGTTTGTTATTTTTAGGTTTTGCTACTTTAAATAATTCAGAATTATTTAACATGCATTCAGTCAATTTAAGCATATATAGTTCGTTTATAATTTTAGCATGACAGATGCCAAATCTATTTTTAGAAATAATAAAATCTTTATTAATGCAAGAAACTTCGAATAACTAATCTTCCAAAAATGAAAGAGAAATAAATTCCTCAAAAAACTAGAATATAATAAACATCGTTCAAAACTTTAATAATTATATTCAAAAAGTAAACGGACTGTTCTTAATATTTTAACTGATACGAGCGCACCACTGCCAACTCTAAAAATGACCTCACCATCAGCCATCACCCTTGACGAATCAAGCATCTGCAAAGAAGAACATACATGGTTAATGGCCACTGAATCAAGTATCTAGGATGACAAATAATATTCCACTAAAAAAATTTCAAGTACAAGTAAATCATATTTACTTTTTGTTTTCAGCTCAGAGAGATACTTGTTACAATTTCTCTTCCAATGACCTTCAAACCCACAGTAGAAACACTTTCCTTTAGGCTTGTTGTCTCTCTTGTTCTTCTTGGCTTTCGGTGATGTCTTGGATTTCTTTTACTCTTTTGTTCTTACTTTTGTCCTCACCATTGTTCTTCTTCATTTTCTTGTTCTTAACACTATTGGAAGAAGGCTTTTGCTCGACAACATTTGCCTCGCCCTCTTTGGTCATTCTAGGGTTGAGGGACTAAAAAATCTGCAGTTCATTCAATAATTATGTCGAGTTGAATTGCTTTTTCATAACATAGTTGGTCATGAACGCAGAAAAAGCTGGTGTGAGCGACTCTAGTATGAGGCTAACTTGAGTCCGCTCATCAAAGGTCACCCCATGTACTTCTGCCTCGTGCATTATGTTGATCATGTTCAAAACATGCTCTCGAACAGAAGTACCCTTCCTCATCTTAGTTGTCATATAGCTCCTAGTGGTCTCATGACGACTTTGATCGGACTCCTGCCAAAACATTGCCTGTAAAGGTTCCATAATCTTCTAGACAGTCTCCATGCTTTCATGCTTGGTTCTCAGAACATCATTCATGCTCACAACCATGCAGCATTTCGCATTGTTGTTTGATATGATCCAAGCATCATATTCATTCCTAACATTCCTAATATTTTATTTGATTTGGTTAAACCCGATCAACCTATTAATTTTTAATTTTTAGAAAATAAAAAATTAAGAATTAATTTTAAAATTTAAATGGATAATTAAAAGAGTTTGAGTTTTAATGAAACACTTAGCTGATAGAGTTGGTTGCATAGTTTGTTGGAGACTTTCCTAAAACGTGACAACAGTTGTCACCGACGATAGGACTCTTCGATCATCGCCCATCACCACTGTTGCCCGTCTCACTACTGGTAGCCGCCTGTATACCTCCATTGGAACAGTAAATTTCTGGTATGAACAGTGTTTTCACGGATGAACAGTGTTTCTCAGATGCACAATGTTTTCAGGGATGAACGGTGTTTTCGCGTGAACAGTAAATTTCTACCGTTCATCTCGTGCGTTCTTCATCTTCTCGCGTTCAGAATAATTAGAATAATATTCAAAATAAAATTACAAAAATTCTTACGCCTCAATTTGGCTTACACAAGATGTAGAAAAAATTAAAACAAAGTTTAACCCAATAATCACCATACAGTTAATGATCCATTATTTTTCATACATTAAAAAAATATAATCATCCATCATCATACATATCTCATATTATATGAATAATGCAAGAAAACTCACACAGTATTTAACATATAAATATATAAAATACTGCTCTGATATCACTTACTGGTCGTCGTAGCGCGTGAGCGGCGGAAGTGTGGAGGCGCGTGACCTTTAATAAAAATAAAGTTTTAATAAAAATTGAATATTTTAATAAAACAAAACTTGCGCAACGCCACGATAACCAAATAAAAACTTTTATTGAAAATTCTTTTTCAATCAGGCAGAATCTATTGTATATTTATAAGTTAAATCTACAACATGCAAGGTTAAAGATCATATACCTCTTGTAGTATATATCAAGTGTTCTTGTAAAAACCGATCAATCCATCGTTCCCACGAAATCAATTCAACGATCAGTAGACTCTGAGATCCATAGAAAGATATTTCAAGTCAATCATTAACGTACTAGGACGTGTGTGGGCACGTAGAATATTACAAGACACTTTTTCTGTCTCTAGATGTTCTCAACACATGAGATCTAGAGATTTACTGAGAAGGACTCTAATGAGACGAGTTTCTAAAAGAACGTGATGATTATTCTTTTAGAGATTTGATTAACGTTTAATCACAGAAGAAAATCTCTCTAACACCAATCGTGTTCTCAACTCAACTCTTGATTGACGAACTGATGAACTGATCAACTGATTCTTTCCTCTTCTTTCAACCACTAAGGCCATTAGAATAACATCTATATATATTCTAGATAATGGCATATCATATTTTTAGGGATAAATTAAAATAATATTTAATTATAAAATTACTGATTGTAGTGAGACCCACTATAATTGTGCACAACTGCAGTGCCACATGACACAACAGTAGACTATGTCAAATTTTGACACCCTATCAGTGATTGACACGTGGCAAGTACTATGAATTAAATATTTATTTTAATCATATAATTTTCTAGTTATCAGTTAATTCAAAATTAATATATCTGATTATCCATATTAACTACCTTGTCTGTTAATTCACAAATAACAGATTTATTTAATTTAAATTATTATCTAATAATAATTTAATTATATAATTTCATGAATTAGATATTCTATTTCACTTATCGATAATTAAAAAAATTGATAATTATATATATATATATATATATTTCCAAAAATTATATTTAAATATATAATTAATTAATTAATCACACATAATTATCTCATAATTATATACTTGCCCTAGAATAATATTTTTTGTAAGTTAGTCATTTTCTAATATCCTGAAATATTCACACCCTAGACAGTGTAGTATAGAGGTGACTTGAAGACCATTGATCTATAATCCTAAGCTCCAATAAATTAGATTATTAATTAAATTAGATTATTTATTAATTCTATTATTACTACACTATAAATATGAAATTGTACTCTTGGAGATTATAAAGTGTATTTACAGAGTATTCTCATGTAGTCCATTAACATAATCATTTCATGTAGTTATGTCCTCCAATTATTGGTTCGTAAAATAAAACTGGTCAAAATTACCTTTTTACCCATCTAATTATCTCTTGATCCTTAAGTACCATTAATCCACTAGTGAATGACTAATTTATAATCTTATTATAAATTTGAGCTCAATAACCATTTAGTTCTAGAATTATCACTTAAGGAAACCGATATAGGATCCGTTAGAAAATCTTAGATTCTAAATCTTATAAGATCATGTCCTCAGTCGTCTACATCACTGAATCTCCAATACAAAAGTCACTAGTATGATTAACAAACAGATCTTAACAATTGAATCAAAATATCTAGTAGACATGCATAAAAGTTCATGACTACTCAGAATTCAATCTGATCAACATATGATCATCGAATTGATGTGTATTAAAATTTTATGATAAATGACATATTAATAAAGATATTAATTCATGTCGGTCCTGTCATATATAATCTTATTATATAAAGTACCTTCACTAAGATGTCTATCCACATCAATGACCCGGATCTAGATCACACGCATTCATAATGCTTAGTGAACCGTACTAGCAACCATTCATTAAAGATTTCATACTTTAATATGTTGTTGATAATTTTATTCATTATCTATGATCTTAATCCTAACAGTAATGTAGGTGACACTCAAGCTCATATTGAGTCATCTTTATCATCCTCTTCTCCCCTTCAGCAACCCACAACAAACCTTCATCCCATGGTCACAAGATCAAAAGTAGGAATCCATAAACCTGAATCCTTTATCACCTCCATCCCACCTATAAACCAAACTGAATCAAACTTTGTCAAAAGAAGCTCTACAACATCCCAAGTGGAAACATGCTATGAACGCTAAATATCAGGCACTGATGCACAATCAAACTTGGACTTTAGTTCCCTACCAACCCATCATGAATGTCATTGGTAATAATTGGGTGTTGAAACTTAAACAAAATCCATATGGTAGAATTCAGAGGTTTAAAGTTAGATTAGTAGCCGATGACTTTCACCAAAGACATAGTATGGACTACTTAGAGACTTTTAGCCCATTCGTGAAGCTAATAACAATCAAGATTGTCCTTATCTTCACTCTTACTAAGCGATGAGCAGTGAGGCGAGTTAATGCGAACAATGTCTTCTTGCATGGTTCCCTATCTGAGATAGTCCATATGGCTCAACTTGAAGGGTTCATTGATCAAACTTATCCCTTACATGTTTGTAAACTAAAAAAACTCTCTATGGCCTCAAATAGGCTCCAAGAGCATGATATGAAAACTTAAGCTTACCTTTCTTCTTAAGGAATTTCAAGTCTTAAAATCCGATAACTCACTATTCATGCTGCATCACCCACGCAGAACAATGTTCATCTTGGTACATGTTGATGACATCATCCTCACTGGGTGTGATACTCATAATATATCTTAACTCATTTTTGAACTGCTTGCTCTCAAAGACCTAGGACCACTACATCACTTTCTTGGCATCCCTATCACAAAAAAAATGCTTTTGGGTTCCATCTGTCTCAAGCTAGGTACATCACTGACCTACTGCATAAGTGTAATATGACTGAAGCCAAAACTTGCTCAACATGTGCCACTTCATCAACAAAGTTGAGTAAGAATATGGGTGAACTCTTCACTGATATTACTCAGTACAGAAGCAGTATTGGTGTTTTGCAGTATGTCACCATGACAAGGCCTGATATTTCATGCATTATGAACATGTTAGGCCAGTTTTTGCACTGCCCAACCACTATCCACTAGCAAGTCTATAAAAGACTTCTCAGATACCTTAAATGCATAATTTATGAAGCCATCACCCTTAAGCCAACATATGAGTTCTAACTAGAAGCTTTCTTTAATGACATTAGGTCAACATGTGGATATGTCATCTACTTTAGCTAAAGCATAGTGTCGTGGTCCTAAAAAATGTGGTAGTCAGATCTAGTACAAAGAGTGAGTATCGAGCTCTGGCACATAAAATTGTTTGAATTAGCTTAGATACAATCCCTAATGAAAGAAATGCACTTAGCCTCTACATAATCTCTCATCATTTGGTGTAACTGTGAAAGAGCAGCTTAAATAGCATCGAATCCCATATCTCATTCTATGACCAAGCACATAGAGATAAATCTTGATTTTATAAGGGATAAGGTTCTTGCTAGAGCTCTTGACATCAGGTACATTCCTTCCAAAGAATAAGTGGCTGACATATTTATTAATCACTCTCTAGACAACAATTCCAGCTTCTCAAATCTAAGCTGCATATGGTTGAAGCCCTTTAACTTGAGGGGGGTAGTTAAGGAATACTACTTCTCTCATTGCCCAACTCACCTGCCACCTCACTTGCCTTTACATCACGCTTCGTGTGTAGGTTGAATGAGCTAGCATGACCATCTTGTATGGCCACCTTATCAATTCAATATGCAAATATTCCATCATGAGTGCTCGTGATTGCTCATTGATTTGCCCTTTGACAAATCCCTAACTAACTATCTCTTAGTCTAATTACATTTTATGTAATTATGTCTAGTGTCTTGCTCTCTCTATATAGTTTTGTAACTATCTTATTGAGATGTGTAATTACAAATCATCTTCTTATCAATAACAAAAGACTAGGCAGCCTTCTTCAACCTTTCTCGTTATCATTAGAAAAAATTTCTTTTGTAATTAAAATACAAATGAGGAAAAATAAATCAATAAGTAAAAAAATATAAAAGATAGAGATAAAAAGTTGAAGTTTAAAATTCATTTGTCTATAATAAACATGAAAATTAAAAAGCCTCTCAATTAATTATTAATTAATTAAAATTAATAATCAATATATAATAAGAATAATTAGATATTTTTTATGAAATTTCATTAAGATTCAATATATGTATGAGTATACATGTCAATCAATCTTATTTAGCAGCATAAAATTATAAAGATTAAAAATAATAAATTATAGCTGGATAAAATCGTCCACAAAATTATCATCATCTCATATTAAAATCGGAGAGTTTTTATTGATAGGCCTCTGAAAAATAAAAAATGATTTTTTAGACTTGCAGACATGTTTTTAAACAAATTTTAGTTTAAAAAAAAACTAAATTACCCATTTTATTTGAAATTGTTTTGATCGACTGTGTAGTATTCTGAATTAAAATTTTATTATATCGTAGTCTAGCAAAAGTTTTGTTACACCATAGTCTTTCGGTGGGCAACTCATCATTTCCACTAAAAAAAACTCATTTCGTTAAAAACAACTCAAGAGTCCTGAAACCCTGCTTTTTGTGTCTATCCATCACAATTTCTTGTAAAACTTTGACCACACGAATAAGTTGAGATAACACGTCAGCATCCGCGATGATCTAAAACAATGAAATAAATAAATCAATGCATGGATTTCTTTTGTTCATGGATCGTATCTTCATTTTCTGATTTATTTAATTTTGGTTTATTAATGATATTACATAAATGAGTTGACAAATTAAATCAAATGATTACTTCAAAATACAGAAACACAGTCACATGCTATGAAAAAAAAATGCAGCACACAATACGGTGCATTACTGCATATTTTCAGACCCATGTGCTGCTCAGGCCTCGTCCCCGTTGGCTCATTCTATCGTGCGCCATGCAGTTGTTGCTTAAGTCAGACAACAGTAATTCCTCCGCTGCACAATGATACAACGAGCTATACGTCAATTCCAACTCTTTGTTTTAGGTCTCAAGTTCCACGCTGGCGGATTTTATTGGTCCAGTTGAGATTGCTTAACCTGGCATTGCTGGATTCTTCTCTTGCTGCCTCTATCATGCGCACATGCAGCTCCGCAAAACGACGCGGACACCTGGGATACTGTTCAGGATATGTCACGTGCTGGGACCCACTATTATCCTTCCACGTTGTTTAATTGAAAATTAGGATTGGCATAGTAAGATATCTTGTTTTGTGAATGTGGACATCTGTTTTTGGAAAACTCATAATAAAAAAAAATAGAAAATTGATCAATACTTCTATAATTTACTTAAATGATAAATCTTTTAATTTTAAAAATGACAATAACAAATCCAGTCTTTCACTAAGATTTTGAATAGCTGTCCCGAATTTAAGTTGATTATGTTTCGTCTTTTTCTCGGAGAAAGATGATCAAACAATTCCCAATCATGGTCCTTGAGGATCTGATCATCCATATAATATACAAAAAAAAACTCCAGATATTTGATATCTTTCTCTTTGAATGAGATCTTAATTTCAGCGACGGTTTCATTAGATATCTTACAACTGTAATCCCTCTTTTTTTCGATCCAGTTCCTCCACCACCGCATTCACTAACAAAAAAAATTTAGAAGCGTTAAATTTCTAACTCCGTTTAAATAATAAGTTATACCAAATTATCACTCATTTTATTTCTAATTCGTAAAATGTTAAAATCAATTTCTTATAATATTCAAACTAACGTTCAAATAAACACTAAAAAACTCGAGTCATCTTATGTCTCAGGCTAGAAAAATGTTGAGATCAGATTGGTTATAGTGATAATATTATATTTCATATAAACTAATAAATTTTTAACAGAATGAATTTATTTATTATATTTAAGAAAAGATAGGTGTTTGTGTCATTTAAATAAACTAAAATGTGTGAGTGAAATTTATCCTATAAATTGAAGCTTTATTGATTATTATCGAAAATAATATAGTGATACAGATTGGGGATTATACCCTATCGTCTTTTGTTAAATGGGAGAATTTATTTGCGAAAATAGGAGGGTTGTTTTGTTTCCTAAGTGTCCTTTGGATTTTAGTTGGTAGAGTTTAAGATTTGTGAAATATTTTAAAGTGTTTTTGGGGTGTTTTTTGTTTAGAAGCAATTCCATATATTTGAAGAACACTCTATCGTATATCTATCTTTGCTTGAGGCAAGTATTTTTTTCAATAAAGTTGAGGAAGCACATTCGTTGTTTTTGGACATTTCAGGATGAGAGCAGTTCATCTCAATTATAACGTTTGTTTTACTCTTGACAGTCAAGTGTTGAAAACAAAAAAAAAACGATTTTTTTGCTCTTTTTTTGTTTTATTTTTTAATTAGTCGATATGAGTGGTTCGGATCTAATTGGACGAAATTCTCCGTAGTTAAATCTCTCACTGCTGACAATCCTAACCTGGACAAGTGTTTATTGGTACTAAAAAATATTTGGGAATTAAAAATGAGATTAAATTATATCTTTACAAAGTCAGCTAAGTGTTTTCCATCCAGAGCAATACTAAACTCATCTTCAGACGATATATTAGGGTTTGTTTGATGGTCAAGATAATAGTGGATAATATTGTATTAAATTTATCAGATTGTATTCTACTAGATTAAATAATACTGTTCAGTATTTGATGTTGTATTAGTTAAAAAATTGTAATACTTATACAATGTTTGATACATTATAGTACTAGATTATAAACTTGTTTGTCATGATTTGATCCGCAAAAATCTATTTGAAATTCATTAACATGTTATTTTACATTTTCAACTATAAAATAAATTATCTAATTCATGCTATCACCGTAAATTTCTTTTTTTTTTTTTTACTAAACATGCAAATTCAATTATACCCGTAAATTTTAAGATAGTGATAATTTATAATTATAAATATTGAAATTAGAAAAAAAATTATTGAATTTTTAATACACAAAATAAGTCATTTAAAATATATAAATGATTACTGAACCACTCATATGATCGAGAGACTCTAAAAATTCAGAAAAAAGGAAGAAAAAGATAGTATATGACTTTGAAAATTGGTAAAATTAAGTTATAAGTAATTAATTTTGCACCTTTCAAAAATTCAAAAATTATTTTTGTTACTGAGTGAAATTCCTGTAAGATATAAATAAAAAAAATCATTTTAATAAAAAGAAAATATTTTAAAAAAATCATTTTAAGATATAAATTAAAAAATAATTTTATTTTTCTTAGTCCGGTGTAGTCCCCCTTAAAAAGATGGGACTAAATTATCTTATGTAGGTGGGACTAAAGAGTCCAATCATATTAACTAGTACGAGCTCCATATTTTTACCAAACGTCAGATAATACTAAAATAGTACTGTCCTGCTTTTAGTACTGTATAGTACGAGCTACCAAATAAGCCATTAAAACACTATAATATCTAATAAACATTTAATAGAGATTGGTGTGAAATTTGTTTCCCCTTGTCCTTCAAGGAAATGTACAAAAGTACTTTTCCATAATTTTTCATTCACTATTAAAGAACAGCTTTCCTACGTACCTTAAAATTGGACAATTAACTGTGATTTGGAATTATCATAGAAGTCATCCTTGTTATAACTAGTGACCAAATATAATTATAAATGATTTTGAAATTGGGGTTGAAATTTTTTTATTAACTCTTTTCTACATCAATATTAAAATAATCTAGTATAAAAATTAATTCAAACTTCTAAGAAAAGCGAGTAAATGATGGATGCTAAAGGAAAATTCTTAATACATCAATATTAAAATAATCTAGCATGTAACAAGAGGAAAATTGTTTGGTAATGGGCTGATACGATATCATAGGTAATTAAAATGTGTGTAATATATCTTAAAAAAAAGTGAGTTAACTTATATGTGTGAACAATGATGTACCTTAAATACTTACAAGTACCTTAAATATATTATAGATACCTTAAATATATTTGGTATTAGCATCCATAAGTATTTTAGTATCCTTTTTTAATTAAAAACTTGTCTAAAAACAGTTTTTAAAATCAATTAAGATTGTAAATGACTTTTATTAAACTTGTTTCTATTATAAAAGTAGTGCTTAAAGAGACAAAACATAAGATAATATAGATATCAAAGTATAAAGAAATTAAAAGCACAAGAAGAATTAGAATCGAAATATTCAATTTGTCGTATTCATATTCATAAGCTCCTTTTATAATAACATGTAAGAAGACAGTTCAGTAAAATAATAGCGTTTAACAGAACCTAACTCTCAAAGAAGTAAATTGAGGTGAGTTTAGGCATATCGTGGTATCTATATCTCATGCTTTTATAATATTTCCCTTAAATGTGCACCTTAGATGTGCACGGTTCAAAGAATATGGCTCGTTAAATCCTGACTAGGAAAAAAATCCTGTGAGAAAAAATACTAGTAAAGGAAAAAGAGTACATTGTTCCTGTATGTATAAATGCCAGACCATCTCATTAAAGTTTTGCCAAGAAAACCCCGTGGGAAAAACCTTTGGCGAATGGAAGGAGTAAATGTGTGGTTGGCTCCACTTTGTGCTCCCCTGATGTTAGCTTCGTATGACCACCAAATGAATGAGAAAAAATTGGTAAAACAACGTTCTAATCTCATAATCTCCTAGTCTGTTTATCATGCTCGCATGAAAGAAGTTGACGCACTATGCCATTCTTTGACGCTCACGGAGGAGGAAAGCAATATTCTGGAGTTTGACGAGAGCCTCCACTAGCACTCACTAGACCATAACCAATCTACTATGTTTAGAGTTTTATCAAAGAAGATGGTCAACAGGAATGCCCTCCAGAACACCCTACTAAGTTTGTGGAAACCGACCAAAGGTGCTTTTTATAAAGGAGGTCAGTAATGAACTTTTTATTGCTCATTTTCGTTACACTTTTGATAGAAAACGGGTTTCTTCAACGCATCTTGGAATTTCGACAAGTCCCTTATGGTTTTGGGGGAACTTGACGGTTTGACTCAAGTCCCTTCAGAAATGAATCTTTCAGAGGTCAATTTCTGGATCCAAGTCCACAATCTCCTTCTATTGTGCATGACCAGGAAAATGGGAGAATATATTGGAAATGAGGTGGGTATAAGATGCATTGACGTAGACGAACACCCGGAGAGTGGATGCTGGGAGAAATTCCTACGGATTAGAGTAAAACTGGACATTTCCAAACCTTTATGAAGAGGCATGAGGATTCTAGTAGGCTAACCCACACCCAAGATGATTGCTGTGAAGAAGCTGAGTTCGTCTCGAGAAGAGGAAAATACCAATATGGAAAATGGCTCTGGACGAGAGAAAACAAACAAAAGAAATGATCGGAGGTACTCCCTAGAAGGCAAAACATTTAAGGATAATTCCCAAGAATCCTCAGCCACGGCGGACGAGGCAAAGGTGACGGGAGAATTGTCCTCCCAACCTCAGGCTTTAACCCATACCGCCGGGCCACCCCATCAAAAAGACCCCAAAAAGCCACCCCAGAGGGACAAGGACATATACCACCTCTGTACGACGAGGCACCGAATTTTCAGGTTGTAGAGGAAAATCACTAGAAATGCCCAGACCCTTTCCCTGTACTTCTCAATACATATCCTCCCTCCACTGAACCCCTACTGATGGGCGCCATATCTGATAATTTGCAAGACAATACGAGGAAAAGACAAAAAAAAGAAAAAAGGAATGTTGATATGCCTACGTTGAATAAGATTGATCCAACCCTTTCTACGTCGAAGCAACTTGGGCAAATGGAAACCCGGGTCCTGACTTGGATCGATTACTTGGAAAATTCTTATTGTTCTCAATTCAAAAGTCCCTTCTCCGAAGAATGTTTCAGATTACTTCCCAATAAGCCTTTGTAATGTTCTATACAAAATTGTTTCAGAGTGCACTACTAACAGGTTGAAATCAGTCCTGCCTGGCATCATTTTCGGATCTTAAAGTTCTTTTTCTCAAAGGTAGACTTATCTCAAATAACATTATGACGACTTTTGAGATGATTCATTCAATGAAACAGAAAAGGAATGGGAAACAGGGCATCTCGACTATTAAACTGGAAATAAATGAATTCAGTTTCCTATTCTTTCCTCATCATAATGCAACTTTGGGTAACTTATCTCCCTTTCGTGGCGTCAGACAAGGGGATCCTTCTCCCCTTATTTGTTCTTAATTTGCGTGGAAGGCCTATCTACCTTACTCCATTCGACCCAGATGAATGGTTCCCTTGCTTGCCTGAAATTTTGTCGTAATAACCCAGATATTTCACATTTACTCTTCGTGGATGATAGCTTTATTTTAGTAATGTTAAATTAGAAAAATAAATGAAGGGGAATTTAGACTTGATCATGGCATCTATATCCCATGCCTTTTTAACAGTTTTTTAACAAGAAATAGATTTTATTGAGAATTAAGGAGGTCTAAGCCTTCCTCTTACAACAATCTTCTCCTCCTCAATCAATCTAGATACAAAATAAGGTAAACAAGACAATTCATTGAACATAAGGCTCTAATATTTGCGATATCTTCTTATTGCATCAGCAACCCTATTTGAGCTCTTATTTATCCAAAGAATAGTTCAAGATGGTACAAGTTTGATTCTATAATTCTCTCTACAATACATCCTAATCTCCAATCACTTGTTTGAAGTAACTTTTTTATTTCAAGAACAAAAAAATTATTTGGCCCTTAGGATCTCATCTAGAAATTGTACGTTTACCATTTCATGGGCCGCATGTTGCCACAGTCCAAGATGGCTTGGGGAGAATGCAACACTTGTTAGAGCTCGAAGGCAACATTCACCTAAAGTCTCCCTAAAGGAAGTCCTCAAGACCAAGTACCTTCCTAAGATGGGAAGGTAGAACACCCTCGGTATTCAAGGTGGCTATACTGGAGAAAGCATGTCCTTTCTAATATGGCGCAGCCTCAACTTAGATCAATCTTTGCAATGTTTCTAGAGAACAATATATCCACTTAAGTTTTTGTCACTTAACTTAGTGCCTTGAAGGATAATAAGATACCATCAACACGTCATGATAGCATAACGTTGGAGCTGACTCTTTGTAGTCAAGCCCAGGTTCAAATTACAGACCCATCGCTCTTATTGGGTGTAATAAGGGTAGATGCTGTAATGGTGCCTTCATAAAGTTGTGGGCTAGCTCTAACATGGAGGAGGCATCAGACAGGGTTGCATAGCATGGGATGCCTGCATAAAGGTGCGAGCTAGCACTCCTATGGAGGAGGCATCACAGCATGATCTGTGAGGGTACCCTGCACACATCTCAGCCTCGGCCTCATCAGGAGTGTTGGTTTCCACAAAAGTGGCATTACCTTGAGTATGTTTATTGTATATCTATAATCCATGATCTATAATATATTAAGAGTAAGGTAGAGAACTATTTTGTAGACAATTTTATTCAAGTCTTGATTTACTATTCCAATACTATAATTTATTATTTTGATACGTCTAAGTGTGATTGGTTGATCCGTATACTCATACATACATTAAATTGGTCTACTTAATAAATTTTAAGGGAAAATTACCAACTGTTTTCAATTTGGGTATCGTAGTTTAAAAAGTCTCAATTTGGTCATCCTAATTTACTTAACGTTTTAATATGATCTTTTTGTCACCCTCCATTAACAGACACGTTGATGTGATACGTTAAGTGATGACGTGACATGCTAAGTGATGACTTGATACGTTAAGTGATGAAATGTCATTAAACTATTATTTTATATTTTCCAACTCCTATATAATATATTTTTATTTTGTAAAAAATATCTCTTTTTACTTTAATTTTTTAAACAATTTTTTTAGTCCAATTACTGGAAGACCCCGGCACCAGAATTTAGTCCAGTTACTGGGATGATGCCACCGTCGAGGAGATCTCCTTATTATGTATGCTTTTATGGTCAATGGAAGCTTGGATACTTTCTTATTCAATGAGCCGAACACAATTCTCAGTTGAGAATAGAGGTTCAGAATCATTAAAAATGTCGCTTCAGGACTTTTGTACCTACACGAAGGATAAGAGCAAGTGGTAATTCATTGAGACATGAAGGCCATCAACGTCTTACTTGATAGCGAATTAAACGAAAGATTGGGTGATTTTGGACTAGCGAGACTCTACAAACACGGGGCGAACCCGAGCACGACTCGGGTCATAGGCACTTTGGGTATCTCACACCAGAGCTACCCAGAACAGGGAAAGCCACCACGAGCACCGACGTGTATGTTTTTGATGTTTTACTGTCAGAGGTGGCGTGTGGATGGAGACCCATTGAGCCAAAAGTAATGCCAGAGGAATTAGTGTTAGTTGATTGGGTGTGGGACAAGTACATGGCATGGATGCTACTTGATGTGATCCGAAGCTGAATGGTAAATTCAGTGAGGTTGAAGCGGTGGTGGTGTTGAAATTAGGGCGAATTTGAAGAATTAATCAACCAAGAAGAGTTTGCTTTTTATTAGGGGCAATTTAGGTATTTCGTTGCACATACATAAAATAAAATATATAATATATGAGTTGAAAATAAAAAATAATATTCGAATATCTCATCATCATTTAATGTTATACGTCTTTACTTAATGTGTCACGTCAGTATGTCCGTTAACGAAGGATGACAGAAAGATCATATTAAAATGTTAAGTAAACTAGGATGATCAAATTGAGACTTTTTAAACTACAATAACTAAATTAAAAATAAGTGCAAAATACGATAATCAAACTGATAATTTTTCCAAAATTTAATGATAATATTTAATTATACTTATTAATATATTAATTATCAATTTCAATATACTAACACTTATTAATTAATTAAGAGACTTTTAAATTTGAACGATTATTTTATACAAATGAGTTCTTAAACTTTGACTTTTATTTTCTGTCTTATCATATTTATTATATTTTACTTTAATTACAAAAAAAATATTTTATATTCATCACAACTCCTCATCTCAACTTTAATATAAATGAAAGAAAATCAAATGAATTTCACGCAGCATACCATTATTTTATAGATTTGTATCTACTATTCATAATTTTAAAACTTGCAACACAATAAGATGTTATGAATATTAAAATATCATATTCCGCACATACTATACCACTAGCATGTAAAAAGTCTCAGAATTATTATATCTTTCTAATTACCCAAAAAACAAAGAAATAATTCAAGTCTTCTACCCTCACATACACATGATATGCCAAAAATGCTCTATCAATCCTCACATTGGTGTTTATTTTAGATCCAATAAGAGGATCATCTTTTCTAAAATATTCATATACGGAGATTGTAAACTCATTTAAATTAATACAAATTCTTCATTTGCTCACCTGTTTATTTCAAAACTCCCAAAAACATCAAAGCTGTTTCTGCAAATGCTTAAAAACCATATTCATAAACATTAATGATGCATGAGATTTCATTTATATATTCGTACTTGGACCACACCTTTTGCATCATTCATGTGATCATTATAGAACAAAAACATGGTTGTTTCTAGAAAAATGCATTGATTACGCCATACCTTGGGCTCATGATAGGAAGCAGTATAGACTAGACCAGGGAAATTTGGGGTCAGATCGAAGTAGAAAAAGAGTAGTTCAACACGAGCACTTCCCAAGTGGTCACCCAACTTAGTACTACTCTCACCCAATCATGCTTAATTTCGAAGTTCTGATGGGATCCGGTGCATTAGTGTTGGTATGATCGCACACGTAAGAGTGATGCAAAGAAAATGTAGTTAAGCCTTACCTTGGGCTCACGATTGCAAGTGATGTATACTAGACCGTGAAAATTTGGGATCGGATTGAAGTAAAAAAAAAGAGGAGTACAACACACACAATGCTTGAGAGTTTTGAGACTGAATTGAGTCCAATTCATTAAAGATGAGCCCAAATGATGTTCAAGTGATTATTAACTTAATTCAAGTAAACAATTAAATGCATAATATCACAAAAACGTGGGTGAAGTGATATCTTGATGAAGATGGAGTTATTTTGGTCAGATTAGGTGAATTAGGCTAAAAGTAGGTGTTCTTTCACTTTTGTGAGGAATTCTTGTGTTCTTCGTTAAAAACTCAAATAAGAACTTATCATGGTAAGTTGTGGCGTTCACTCCAACTTATCAATTCATTCATCCATCTCGGATTATGACATTTTCAACATACAATTTCAACCTTATAGCTTTTGTTCTTTTCAACAAATTTGAATTTGGTCAAGATTCTATCATTTCTTTGTTTAAAATCGATCATAGGGTTGTTGAACCATCATTGTTATTGAAATTCATCGAAATTATTGGTGATGTTCATATCATTTGATATTAAAACTTTTGCTCATCAAATCAGATTATCTTTCTTATTTCAATTCTACAAAATTTGAAAGTTGAAAAAAAAAAGAAAAAAAATCAAATTCATCTCTTCAAATTCTGGTTTACTCCTTTTGTTATTCCACTTTCCTTGGGGCTTCTAGTTACAAAATCCAAATTCGGACTTTATTTCTGAAATTAGTGATTGAGCTTTATTTCAAAGGTTGGGATTTTCCAGATTCAGGCTTTATTTATGAAATTAGTGATTGAGCTTCATTTCAAAGGCTTGGATTTTCTCCAAATCTTTCTATTCTTATATTAAATCCTTTATAGGCTCTTATATCTAAACCGTTTATTTTGTTTGTCCCATTTTTTCTCATTTAAATCGAAGCTATGAAGTACTTGCTACTTGCTGTTTTTTGTAAGATCATTATAGTTCTTTTACAAAGGACTTGTAAGGAGAATTAGAGAATGGCAAAAGACAATAGTGGTGAGATCAGTTTTGAGAAAAGCTAAAAAGAGTGTAAACATGAGTGGAACTGATAATGTTTAGAGTGTAAACACATGAGGGAGTGTGTGAGTTCCGATTCTATTTTGCTAAAATTTTTATTATATGAAGTTGTGGATGAAGTATGTGGCGGATCAAATTAGGTTGTTAAGTGCAAAGATTAGATGATTTACAATCTCCAAGTAAATCAATTTTTTTAAGAGCGGCAAATTGAGGAAGTGGAAGAAGAAGATTCCGATGTTGGGAATTCTCATTCTAGGGAGAAGAAAGAGGGTTGGAGACAAAATGGATAACAATTTGGGCCGCATAAAAATGTCAATCCCTACTTTCTAAGAAAAGAATGAACCGGAGTTATAGTTGGAGTGAGAGAGAATAGTAGAACATGCGTTTGACTATCATAACTATTTGAAAGTGAAGAAAGTCAAATTGACAGCGGTGGACATGAAAATGATGTTGTGCAAGAGGTTTATGGAGAGAAGGGCTATTCATACTTAGGTGCATATGAAAGTGGTGATGAGCAAGAGGTTTATACCTAGCCACTATTATAGAGATTTGCAAAGAAAATTGCAAGAATTGGTTCAAGGGTCCATGAGCGTGGAAGGTCATTACAAGGAGATGAAAATAACCATGATATAGCAAATATGGAGGAAGACTGAGAGGCTAGAATGGCAAAGTTTATTGGCGGTTTAAAAAGAGAAAATGTTGATGTAGTAGATTTGTAGCATTATGTGGAGATGGAAGAGTTATTGCACAAAATCATTAAAGTGGAGAAGCAATTCAAGTCAAAAGGGTCTAAATCTGGTTCGAATTCTAATTCTTCATGGATTCAAATAAAATTTGAATTGTAAAGCTCCATTTTATGTTTTTTTTAGCCGAACTCTTGCTTGAGTTTAGGTTGTTTTATGAATGAATAAAATGACTTTGTTTTGAATGCATTAAAATTGAACGTTTTGGATAATAGGATGGGGTTGGCTTGAGGATTTAAAACTATAACTTTTGGATAGTTGAAGGTAGTGTAATGTTTTAAAATTTAGGTTTTAAAATATAGATTAGTGTGATAGTTTCAGAGAGTAATCGGTTCGATTCGGTTTGATTATTTTTATTTGACCGGTTCGGTTCGGTTTGAAATATTAGGTAACCGATCAATGCAGTTCAATTATTTGACGGAACGATTCTCTTTTAGATTAATGATTTGAAAAAAAATAGATATTAAAGAAATGAACTAAATGTAAATTATATAAGGATATTAAAATAATTTCAATTAAAATGATTTAATTACTAACTTATTTACCAAACATCAATTTAAAATATGTTATAACTTAAAATTAATTAAAATAAGATGAGTCAAACACGTTTTAGTTATACATTAAAGCTAAACTTAAATAAGTTATAACTTAGTTTAAGCTATAAGTTTTCAACACTAATTATCAATTAACAATCAAACTACAAGTGGTAAAAATGTAGAAAAAATTAATCCGAAAATAAATTAGCTCTTCATTTCCCTCTAAAATAAATTATTTTAGTTTAAAGAATTTTTCCACAGTAATTACCAATTAACAAAATATTTTAGGTTAAACAAATTTTCCATACTATTTATATTTTTTCCAAAATAATCAAAATCTTCCCACCTTTGCCGTTGTTAAAAAGATTGAATACTCCAATAATTCAATTTTTCTACCACTTTCTAAAAACATATTTTACTTTATTCGTCTTTAGTAATATAATTTGTATTGTGTTTGATTTTTTTTTGAAAACTGTGGGTAGATTCAATTTTCACAATAAATAAATTTTTAAAATACAAAATTTATAAAATAAATTGTATTCCAAATTTGATATCTACGATTAAAGAATTTTACATACGCAATGAGACACAATTTAATTCAAATTCTTTGATAAATTCCTGTTTACATTTCATGTAAGTATGAAGGTATACGTTATTAGATATGTGTGAAATAGAAAAAAAAATTAACAACTTTTTTACGTTATAAAAAAATATTTTATCTTGACTACGTTGAGTAATGTAGGTGCTTTCATAATTCTCCAATAGATCGTAATAGATTGATCCCTAAAAGAATATTAAAAAAACAAAATCATAATAAGTATGAACAAATTATCTTGTTAATTTCTTTTCTATTCTACACTCCAAGGATCCCTTTGAAGATTTTTCTAAAAGGATCTTAACGGTGAAGATCACATCTTTACAAATCCTATTGATTTATGGTGCCAATAAAACCTTGACAATGTGGCTCACTCAAAGATTTTGAATCTCTTACAGAATCATTCACTAAAGAGTACATCTCTCTATTTTTGCTCACATTAATTTTTCTCTTATCTCTAGAATATTTCCCAATTTCTCAATCAAAATACAATCATTCTAAAATATAAAACTCTACAGAACTTCGTCAGAGAAGAAAGGAGAGATGTAGAGAGGTGTGATCGAATTGAAAAAGGCGTGGAGTATTTATAGGGTTGAAAAACCTATTGAAACCGGTTGGATCAGTTGGAGAACCGGACGGACCGATCGTCAATTAAGGAAGAGTTTCATTTTTGACAAATTGGTCACACCGGTTTCCCCAGCAGATGAAACAATTTGGCAAATAGGATTTCTTAATTGCAAAACTGGTCTCAAAAGGTTAGGAAACCAGTCTGATCGGTTTTCCACCTGTATGACCGGATTGACCCCCAAAATTGAGCCGGTTTGGGCACCGAACCAGGGGTGAACCGGGGCTTGATATTTTCACACAGTTACGTGCGGTGCATGGGTGGTTTGATCTAGTTCTGAATTTCTTGCAGCATTCTGAGTTCAACCAACTTTGATTTGGGTCATTTGGAGTTCGTTTGATATTCGTTTCCTTTGTAATATGTCGTGTGTATCTCGTCATGTATGGTTTCAATTGTTCTTTTTTTGCATAAACACTTAAGATTAAGTATTTTCAACCTTATGTTCACTTTATTTATAATCTATCTCTTGAGGCTCCAAGAAGGGTTTAAAAGGTCGATACTCCCTCTTCCAGTCAGTTTGAACCGTTTTAATAGGGAGATTGAATAAAGGTGTTCAGGGTTTGAGATTTGAGTTTGAGAGGATAAACCCATATAAATTTGCTAAAAACATCTATGGAATGTATGTAATAATTAAATCATTTTCTAAATGTTGTAGCAGCAGGTCCCCAAATGTCAGTATAAATTAGTTTTAATGGTTGTGTGATAACAATGTTAGAGATAGGAAAACGTAAGGAACAATTTTTTCCTAATTTGCATGCATCATAGTAGAAACGTTTAGAGGAGGATAAATGAGTGTCCAGATGATTTGAAACAAGACTAAGAACCTTGGGGGAGGGGCGTCTTAGTCTCATATGCCACAGTTTGACAGATAAAGCAACAGGTAAAGTAGTAGGAGATATAATTGATGAAGTTGTTGTTGTATTCATTGAATTTGCAACAGACTTACAGTTCTTAGAATTCAAACACACCCTAGGACTATCACTGAGATACAAATTATTTATGGACCTTGTAATATTGGGACTGAGAGAAATAGAATACATTGAAGGAAATTGAGATGCCAAAGTGCAAGCTAAAATATAAATCTTCTTGTTAGCAGGTATCCTCAGTTGGTAGAGCCCATCCTTAAGCATCCCTAAAAGAAGAACTCTCCCTGTTCGCTTGGCCTTCACAAGACAAAACATGTCATGAAACTCAATATAGACATTGTTATCTCTAGTTAACTTAGAAACACTCACAACATTTTTTGTAATGTTGGGAGCATACAAGACATTTTTAAGGTGAAGAGGTGCGTGACTAGTAGCTAGCATAGAGGAACCTACATGAGTGATGGAAAGAAGAGTACCATTACCAACATCAAGCCTATCTGGACCTATATACTCAGAAGCAATGCTTAAGTTGCTGAAGTCTGAAGTGACATGACTATTTGCCCCACTGTCTACATACCAAGATGAATCTATAATTGACTCTGTTCCAGTAGCGAATGCAGTTGGTTGAGCATGGAGATTGGGTTGTAGGGAACCTTAATGCTGTTAGAAATTGGGATTGGCAGAGGCTCTCATCCAGCTCAAAAGAAGTTGATCACACCTAACCCAAGTCTTGTATGATGGGTTTATTTCTTCATTTTCAATGAATTTTGTGGACAAATGCTATCTCAAAACAAAAACTTATCCAGTTCGTGTCCAACAATGGCTGGGATAACTTTGGATTTCTATAATAGGAAGTTACTCCTATCTAACTTGATTGATAAAGAAGAATTGAAGAAACTGGAGAATTGGTTACCTCCTTAAATTGGGTTTTCTGTTTTTTGAGCAGCTGCATTTGCTGGGATTGTAGGTGGGTTGGGATTTGCAATGTTAGTTGGAGGATTTGTTGTTGTCGTATTGTTGCTTGCATCTGAAGTGTTACTCATGACTTTCGTCGTAGTGCTCTGGTACCATATAAGAAATACTTACTAAAGCAGTAAAGGAGAAGAACAACAACAACTCAAATGGGATGAACCAATTTGGCAAATAGACAAGTAATTTCCTTAATTGCAAAACCGGTCTCACCAGGTTAAGGAACCGGTCTGATCGATTTTCCACTGGTATAAGCGGATTGATCCTTGACTAGGGTCAACATTCAACCTGTATTATTTATCAATTTATTTAGAACATACACACTTAATTAAAATGTTAGTCCACATATTATTTATCATCATCAAAATTGTCTCGTTGACTGGGTTTAACATTCAGCCTGTTTAAGGATTTCAAAGCCAAAGAAGAAACGCAGTCCTGACTTAGCCAATAAATTAACTACTATCACTCTAGTCAATTTTCATCTTTAGATTTAAAGTCTATAGTTTTCCAAATCCTTCAGTAGTTTAGTTTAATTTCTTGGTCTCTCGTTAATTTATTGTTCAGATATTCAAGTTCTAGTCTTGTTACATTTTTGCTATTTTAATAAAATACCTCTAGTTCCTTTCTTCACATTTATTCATTACTGGTAGTATTATATTCTTAAATTTTCACTTGTTTTTCACAAATCTTGAGAAAGTTTCCACTTTCTTACAACGCTTGATAGAAGTCAGATTTAGTTTTTTAAATTTAGAATTTGACTTCATTGGTTGAATCTTTGCACATTCACGCATCATAATTCGAGAGGGATGTATTTTGGCAAGGTCTAAATCCGATGCGTAGGTGCTTCGGCCAAACTTCATTGGCTGAGATATTTTTAGACAAGTATCCTTTCTGGCACGTCCGGTGGGACACGTGCTATGATTATATACTCACTTTAAGTGTTTGGAATGCCAAACTTCAATCAATGCCAAGTACTAGATCCAAATATGTTGAAAGGGTGAAGGCATAGGTCAAGTGAAACGATCTCAAGTCATTCAAGATAGTATTCAAACTATGGATGAAAACATGCAACAAGTTTTTCAGGTTGTTGAACAAAGTATTCAAGAAAGTATGGATCAAGGTTTTAACGCTTGGCAACAAAGCTGAAAGGAGCTGGCTGAAGTGATTTGGCAACGACTTGGGCTGATACAACAAGAAAAAACGGTGAGCAACCAGCTCTTTCCGAGCCATCGCCAGATAGATGGATACAAGCCAGGGGCAAAATGCCAAACAGAATGACCAAACTTGGAGGTTTGACCAATATCATATGCAAGAGATAAGTTTGAGTATTACATCAAAAGCGACACATGGAAATAATGGTCAATATTAGAACCATGATAATGTTGAGCTTGTTACTCAACAGCCAATTGAATGGAATGGTCAGGCTGGGGTGAATGTTAAGAACAGGTAATATTGTTCGAGTATTATATCGACTAGTATAAAGAATCCGGCTGCTAATAGTCCTTCGTACAAGAATTTGAACTTCCAATGCTTGCAGCCGATAAAATTTAATACTCAAGCCAATGGGTAACCTGATATTTCTTACAGCCAACTATAAACCACTTTAGTCTCCCAAAAGCCGAGAAGTCATAATTAGACTTTGGTCCAAGATCGACCATTGAAAAACAATTGGTGAGTTGAAAGTTGAGCAATTGATCCAGGGAATGACCACCTAAGAATGAGAAGGATCGATTTTGAAACTTGAAATATCGACCAAGAAAGTCATTGGATTTTCGTAATGAACTATGTCTCCTGAGCAATGATAAAATGAGCCAACTTATAGCTTAACTATAAAAAAAATGATATGGTTGTAGAGGATGATGTGAATCTCCTTAATCTCCTTAAAAAATGGTATGGTTTTATTGAACTCTCGATTAGACCAAATGATGAGAAATCAAAATGATCGAAGTTCGGCGAAGCTAGTGGCCGAAGAAAAAAAAATTGTCCATCTAAAGCACATTTGTCACACTCAAAGAAACTAGTAGAATCATGAATCAAATTTATTACTTAGAATTCTCGGAAAAAAATCTTGATTAGTCTCAACTCAACTTACTTATTTCAAGTTTAACTCATTACTAAATTATGACTCAAACATTATCTCTATATTCTGTTAATATCGCTCTACTTTGTTAAATTCATCATCTTGCCAGATTTTAATAGAATATGAGATTTTTGAAGTACTACTCTTTTTGACCAAATATGTTTTCTTAAAGCAACAAGTATCTTGACATACATACCTTCATCTATAAACCCTGGCCAGATTCGGTCAAGTTTCCTTCTACCCAGCTTAAACGTAAGTCGCCGTGTGGCCACACGGCCACTTTTTTCATAACCCAGTAGCCGAGACGGCCACTATTTCACTTAGTGGTTAGTGGCCATTCTCGGCCGCATCTATTTTTTTCAATTGTTATGTTAAAAAGGTATGTAATTTTCTTTTGACATCAGCCTCCATCTTGCCCGACATTTTAGTCAAAGATTCCAAACCTTGCCAATTTTGGCCAAAGTGCCATGTTGGCCGATTTTTGGCCGATGTGCCATGTTGGCCGATTTGCCAAGATATCCTAGTTGGTCAATGTTAGCCAGGAGTTTTTTTTAGTTTGGCGGGAAACTTTTTAATGTCAGGAATAATTCTCGATATTGTTGTTGAGTTTTTGTGGTTCTTAGATTACTTTTCAAGCAATCTTGGGCACACAAAGCTCAACAGGTAACATAATTTTTTTTTGGTAGGATTCACTAAATACGTAGTGAGATTCATTAAATACGTACAAAATAATAATTCTTGGAAGAGTTCACCAATTATGTACTAGGGTTCACCAATTACGTACTTGAGTTCACCAATTACGTACTAGAGTTCACCAAATACGTACAAAAGAATAATTCTTGGAGTGATTCATCAAATATGAACTGAGGTTCAATAATTACTTAATTAGGTTCACCAATTGCATATTGAGGTTCACCAAATACGTACAAAAGAATAATTCTTGGATGAGTTCACCAATTACGTACTGGCCTTCACCAATTACGTACTAGGTTCACCAAATACGTAGTGGGGGTTCACCTAATACGTACAAAAGAATAATTATTGGAGGGGTTCACCAATTACGTACTGGGCTTCACCAATTACGTAGTGGAGTTCACCAATTACGTAGTGAGGTTCACTAAATACGTACAAAAATATAATTCGTGGAGGGGTTCATCAATTACGTACTGAAGTTCACCAATTATGTAGTAGGGTTCACCAATTACGTACAAAAGAATAATTCTTAGAGGGGTTCACCAATTACATATTGGGGTTCACCAATTACGTAGTGAGGTTCATCAATTACGTAGTGAGATTCACCAATTACGTACAAAAGAATAATTCTTAGAGGGTTTCACGAAATACGTAGTGGGATTCACCGATTATGTAGTGGGATTCACCAAATACGTACAAATTAATAATTCTTGGAGAGGTTCATCAATTACGTAGTGAGGTTCACCAATTACGTAGTGATGTTCACAAATTATGTAGTGAGGTTTAGCAATTACGTACTGGAGTTCACCAACCTATCCTGATGGTTTCTCTAACCAATACCAGTAGTTTTTATCCAATACTGACGGGTTTTCTCCCAATACTGGCGGTTTTGGACCCAATACCGGTGGTTCCTTACGATTCTTATTTTATTTTTTGATGATTTTGTTGTTTTTTCAGCGGTTTTGGATCAATACAATGGTTTTTAGGACCTTTTTATGACAGTCTTTCAACAAATTAGATTTTTTAAAATTGATCAGGGTATACTAGATGAATCACAAACAAAGTTATCAAAATTCTTGATTTCTTATGTGAACATTAAGTATCTTCACTTATATTTTAAATTAGATTTGAATTTATGAATTGTTAAAATAATTGAAACACTTATTCATAAACACTTAAGAATGTATTATCGATTATCTTGTTGTCTATTTACAACAAATATCAAGTAAAATAATCTTTCCCCACTACATTTTAGAAGAACACCTCGGTGAATGATTATTTTGTACGTAAAATATTTTAGTGAACTAGTCGAAGAATGATTAATTTTGTACGTAAAATATTTTAGTGAACTAGTCGAAGAATGATTAATTTTGTACGTGAAATATTTTGGTGAACCCCTAAAAAATGATTAATGTGTAAAGCATTCCCGCTTACGCTTTCATCCTCAGCTCATGCTTGGAATCGTCAGCTAAAACCAGGCTCTATCTCATCATTCGGTGAGCTCAACAAAATGTTCATCCATCAATTTATAGGAGGAAGAGAGCAAAGGAGGCCTGCCACTCATCTCCTTATCTTCAGACAACAAAGGGACGAGAACCTACATGACTATATCGTAAGGTTTAATGTGGAGGCCCTCAAAGTAGAGGGGTACAACGATGATATAACTATTACAACAATGATGGTTGGGCTAAGTGACAAGAGGCTACTATGGTCCCTAGCAAAGAAGACACCTACAAGCTTCGCTCGCCCCTTAAAGTATATGAGTGCGGCTGGGCTCTTAATCTCACAAAACAGAGATCGAGCCAAGGACAAGCAAAAGGGAAGAGAAGAAAGTACACAACTAAGCTTTATGATCTACCTAAGTCACACTTAATTACCCTCAAGTTAAATCTTGCCTATGTCATAGGGGGTAACCCTAGGCTCAACCTTGCATTGGTCATATGGGGGGACGCCCAGGCCAACATTGCTTATGTGAAACGAAGTAACTTATTTCTTATCATTGCCAAAGTCATCCAAGGTGACCCCAGACTTACCTTTTAACGCCATTCAAGGTATCCCAAAGCTCATTTGTAGAAGTCACTGAAGTGCCGCCTAAGTTCATTCTCCAAAGGTGACCTCAGGATCATCCTCACCAGTCATC
>QANY01011103.1:1095855-1189861 GCA_003255025.1 Datisca glomerata | reverse complement strand
AAGAAAAGAAGTTGAGGAAAGAACTTCAGAGTTGAGTAATGAAAGCTAAGAAAAGAAAAGTGAAAAGAAAGTCTGAGCTGAGTAAAAAAGGCAGAAAATAAGAGCTGAGTAAAGAAAGACATAAAAGAAAGTCCAGTAAGGAAAAGTCAAGTAAAGGAAAGTCAAGTAAAAGAAGGCCGTGATTTCAAAGTTTTAGACTGGGAAGGCCAGGAGTAAAGGAAAAAGAAGCGAGAAAAGGAAGGGAAAAGTTAAAAGCAGAATATGGAAACTGAAAAGGAGAAATGGAGAAATACGAAATAAAAAAAGTGCAAAGCGAAGGTAAGGAAAGGAAATGGAAAAAACTATGATGAATAGGCAGTAAATCAAAATGGGGACATGGTTCCACGGAAGAAGTCTAAGTCCTTGAGAGTGTCTACGGACACCGTTCTCAAAAGAAAATGAAAACGAGATCATGGTTCTTTATTTAAATCTAAGTGCTCATGTTATAAGAAAGCGGGCAGTTCGTAAGTCCTTTGAAAATCGAAAACGGGGCCATAGTCTTTTATTTAAACCTGAGTTATCTTCTCAAAAGAAAACGGACAGTTCGTAAGTCACTCTTAAAGCGAAAACGAGGCCATGGTTTTTTATTTAAACCTTAGTCCTCCTCTCAAAAGAAAATAGAAATTTGTAATTCCTTCTCTCAGGATGAAGACGAAGTCATGATTCTTTATTTGAGCATAAATCTTTAAGGAAGCATGTATATCATATAGAAATTAAAGTCTTATCATTGGGAACAAATTTCACAAAAGAACATAGTTAGTCTTAAGATAACTGGGGCCAAAAGTTTCTTAAGTATTTAAGAACAAATTTCGTTGAAAGCTTAAAGTCGGACAATCGAAAAGCTACATGGAAAAATAACGTCACAAGTTTTCAAGAAGCAAGTAAGAACAGAAACGTGCATACATAACGTCAGACACAAGAAAAGATGATCATCACATCAATGAATAAAATTTCACATGACACGTGACAAGATCTAGACAGAAGACTCCATCAAGGAGAAAATAGAGTGAGAACCGTAGGATCAACTAGGCGGTAAGAATAGACCAATCAGAAGAAAGTACATGTATTGTCGATGTGGTAATCCAAAAAGAAGTTAATCAAGGCCATTGCATTGATCAGACATTCAAAATTTACTTGGTTGTTATTGTTGATAAGCTAGATTTCAAGAAATATTCTGTTGAAAGCTTGAAGTCGAAACATCAAACTCAAACTCATGCGATGCAATTATGAAATGGTACACTCGCTCCTTACTCATCTCAATAAATTATTATATTATTATTCTTGTATAACATTCTTGTCACATATCTTAAGTACGAGAGAAGAAAAATGAAAAATGAAGAAACGAGAAAAACTCTATCTAAGTCCGTAGTGAAAGGAATAAAAAGACATAACAACAAATGAAGAAGAAGTAATCATCATCGACATCAAACTGATGAAAAAATTGCTCGACAACTGCAAAACATTTATGAATGGGAACAGAAAAACATAATGGCAGAATGAAAATGAGAAACCACCACTGACAACGGACAATCGAAAAGTTACATGGAAAAACAACGTCGCATGTTTTCAAGAAGCATGAGAGAACAGAAATGTGCATACATAGTGTCAGAACAAGAAAAGATGATCATTACACATCAATGAATAAATTTCACATGGCACGTGACAAGATCTAGACCGAAGGCTTCATCGAGGAGAAGATAGAGTGAGAACCGTAGGATCAATTAGGAGGTAAGAATAGACCAATCAGACGAAAGTACATGAATTTTCGACGTGGCAATCCAAAGAGAAGCTAATCAAGACCATTGGATTGATCAGACAGTCAAAATTTACTTAATTGTTATTGTTGATAAGCTAGATCTCAAGAAATATTCTGTTGATCATATTTTTAGATAGAATGAGATAAATTGTATCAAATTTTGTGTAACTGATTGAAAGCCTATAAGTAGAGGCATATGTAACAACATACAAAAAAAATAAGACAGAGCTAAGAGATGCAGACCTCCACAAAATATAAGAGAATGTTATATTTCTTCTCGTGATTTTTCTTCCCTTTAAGGGTTTTTTCACGTAAATCATGGTGTCTCTACTATCTCATTCTCTCTTTAAATTATTATCTTTATTATTCTTTCGTAAAGGTCCCCCATACTGAAAAAATATTTTACAGGAATAATAGGAAAAAATTATTATTTATAATTAAATAGGCATATATGAAAATGATTAAAATGTTTATTATTTATAGTTAAAGATAATACTCTAATCTTTTAATTTTAAGGAATTTAAAATGGATAAATATTTTTTATAATTCAAAATTCAAAAATCATTTAGTTTAGATATTAATTAGAATAAATGATAATTAAATAAATATATTTAATGGTGTATTATAGTAAATGCAGTTTATATTTTTGTTGATTTTTTCTAAAGTTTTTAAAGGTATATTTGCCTAAAAACTTTTAAAGGTATATTTGCCAAGCCCAAAGACCAAAGCCTTAAAAGCCCAGGAGCCCAGAGACTAAGTTAAGATGGAGCTACGATGAACAGATGGGAAGTAAAACGAAGAGTGTTGCAGAAGGAGAATCGACCTTCAATGGCGCAAGCTGTTCAGAAAAACACATTATACGTGGGAGGTTTGGCAGATGATGTAAATGAGTCTATATTGCACGCGGCCTTCATACCATTTGGGGATATCAAGGACGTCAAGACCCCTTTGGACCAAGCCACCCAGAAGCATCGGGCCTTTGGGTTCGTCACCTTCTTGGAAAAGGAGGACGCATCCGCCGCCATGGACAACATGGATGGTTCTGAGCTCTATGGTCGTGTATTAACCGTCAATTACGCCCTCCCTGAGAAAATCAAGGGTGGTGAACAGGGTTGGGCTGCTCAGCCAAGTAAGTTCTTTCCCTATTTGAGTACTGAAGCCCTAATAATATCGTTTCTTTCTTCTTCCTTTATTTTTCGACTGAGTTTGTCTAATTAACTTAGCTGTTACTTTTTAATATTTTTTCAACAATACTCAGGTTTTTCGTTTTGATAATCGTCAAAGAGTAACTGAATATATTTTTTTTTTGACTGGGAGTAACTTAATATAAGACTAGCGTTTAGTTTCTTCTTTTTCTTTGTGCATCAAATGAAAAGAAATTGATACTGAATATTTTCTAACAACTTTTAACACTGTTTCTACTGCAAAATGAAGTAGTATCTCCAGCAAGAATTGAAAAAAGAAAAGGGTTTGAATGTATTTGTTCAGCGGTTAATTATGCAGAGTAAACAGTTATTTGAAGTCTAGACGTACTTACTGTTCAAATTTAATGTTGGTTTCTACAAATCCTCATTCTTGGATTCCAATTAGATAGTTCAGTTGAAACAATATTCAAGACTTATTTTCTAGAGAAATTTAGTCCAAACTCCAGGAATTCTATGGAGTGTTTCAAATAACTGGAGAAGTTTGGTAAGCTCAGAATCTAAAGACATTGAGCAACTAAGGTTAGAATTGGAAAGAATGAGAAGCTGAGAACAATACGGAAAAACAATTAAGTTCAGGAAACAAAGGATAATATAGTTAACATGTTTGCCCTGTTTTTCCAACATAAACAAAAGGGTGTAAGAACACTGTGCTCTGATAATAGTAGTTATGAAATTGTAAATCGTAGTATCGGACTTTTCATGCTTGTGTTGTTAAAAACCTGATATTTAGTGGAAGATGTTTCTTCATTAATGATAATTTGATATTCTCTTTCTGGAACTAAACTCAATCTTCGGATGGTTTTTAAGATGTCAGGTGTATATTAGCTTACTAAGGCAAGCTTTCTCTAATACTATGGAAACCGATTTCTAACATTTCCCTCTCTCTGAATATTCCACGTTAGTGGCCGATGGATTTACTACTACTATATTAAATTGAACATGATTATTTCACATTTACTAAATATATCTCAATATGATTTGGATGTCTAGTTTTCTGGCATTAACCATTGATTACCCAATACCCCTTTAGGCTGTGTTTGGAACTTGGAAAGTTGTAGGAAAAAGAAGAAATTATGAAGGATTTGATTTCCATTGTTTGGAGTCATACGAACTTGATGAAGAAATAGTTGTAGGATTGACTTGTACTATTAAATTTTCTTTCATTTTTCTCCTAATTCCTACTCTTCCTCTCATTTTTCTTTCATTGATAATTTTCCAAGGTCCAAACATATAGCCTTAAGGTCCTAAAGTTTTTCTTCAGTCCCCATTGAGGAATTCAAAGACAAAGGAAAAGTTATGATAATGATGTGCTAATCGCACGACGAACAATAGGCCAGATCATCTTTTGGTTGTGGGATTAAAATGGTAACATTTTTTTTTCTCTATTTTCTTTCTCCAGTTTGGGCAGATGCAGATACATGGTTTGAGAGGCAGCAACAAGAAGAGGAAATGCAGAGGATTCAGGCTGAGAATCGAGCTGCCATGGAGGTTGCTGAGGAGTTGCACAGAAAGAAACTGGCACAAGAGCGAGAAGGAGAACAAGATGAAACCGAGATCAAGGACGATCCCATGGCAAGGGCTGAAGCTGAGGTTCTGAAACAGGACAACTAGAAGTTATTGTACCCAAAATAAGCACGGCAAGTTATATTGTGGCTTTATTTACCAAATTAGTGTAGTTTTACAGTTTTGTAAAATTTAGCAGCTAAAATGAATATAGATAAACCAGTTGGGATTGATTCTTGTGATGTTCTGATTTCTCAGTGATTTATCTATGAAGTTTTTCTTAGTAAGCACAAGTTAATGTATAATGCAACCGATTACAACCAACAGAACCAAAACGTTACTTTGGTTCGGTTCTAATATCTTGAGTGGTTTGGTTCGGAGTAATAGAGAGCCGATTACTAAATCAAGTTAATTTGACCTGATTACTTAATTTGACCTGATTACTAAATCAAGTTACTAACTAATTGAACTGAACCGTATCACTCGAGTCCCTCATAACCTAAAACTTAAGGTTGTCCCTGACTTAACTAGTATTGGCAATATTGGCAGAGTGGGGGCGGTAAAAAGGGAAGATATTAGCTCTTCTCAAGTTTACAGTCTTGATGCCGTCTTTCAGCTAACTAATTGGGAAGAAGTTGAAGGAACCAAAAACCATGTATTTTGGCTAATAAAACATGTAGCTCTGTTTTTCTTTTCTTTTTTCTTTTAAAAAAGTACTCTGTAATTTGCTTAAGTGACAACGATACCTTTGTATTTTAAAAATGACAGATATCTCTTCATGTTAGGTTACATTGGACAAAAAGAAAACTAGAGTCGTTAAATTTCAAACTAACACCTTTTGAGTAATACTAGTAGAAAAGCACGTGCTTTGCACGTATTGAAATATTTTAAAATTATACAATAAGTTTTAAAATTATTATCAACATTGAAATGAATACATTAACTTTCAAAATACCGTAAATCTAAAACAACAACAAAACAAAATGGCAATTTTGTCATATTTGCAGTTAAACTATTGCAGTTCAAAAGAAAATTCAAACAAGTCATGTTTTATCTGGAGATGATATATTTACAATATAGTTATTGTAAATAGAAGAAAACTTGAATAAAGCGTGTATCATCTATAAAAATTTTAAATTAAAAAACGCGCAATCCTAATAAATTTAATATCATAAGATAAGATGAAAAAAACTTAGAATTATTTTAGGAGAAAATTACATATGACAAACTATTTTACTATGAGTAATGGACATTGAAAATTATTGCATTTATTATAAAATTAAAAAAAAAACTAAACAACAAAATAAAAAAATTATAGATAGACGTTAACACAATGTTTTTTTATTGGTACACTAACACATTGTTATTGACAAAATAATGTTCATGATATAATGATCTCTAAAATAAGATACATGATCTATTGATCTATCACATTTCCAATGACATAATGATATAAAATACAAAATTTTATAAATATTAGTAAAAGAATAATTAGTTAATAGAGTATAAATGACTTAAATAATCAAAAAATATTTAATCTATATTATATTTCATGGGGCTTAGAAGAGTATAATGGGAAATCAAAAGTTCCTCACCCTTCACCCTTCACCCTTTTTAATATGGTAGAGATGTAATATCAAAATCACCTTTTGTTTTATTCTCAATTCTAAAAACGTTAAAACCAGTTTCTTATAATATTTAAACTAGAATTCACCTAAATTAGAAATAATTCAAGTCAACTTATGTTTTAAGTTGGAAAAATGATTGAATCAAACTGGTTATAAAGATAATATTGTTCATACATAAACTACTAAATTTTTAACATGATAAATTTATTTATCATTTTTCAATTAGAAGGGTGTCTGTTTTTTGGGTAAATATAAAGTGTCAAAGAAATTTACCCTTTTTTCCTTTAGATACCCTTTCCATTCAATCAGTTTCTTAGACCACTTATCTTCCAGTTTCAACACTAAAAAAATGTGTTTAAAATTATTGTTTTTAGGTATACTATAAAAATGGGTTTGCAAGTAGTTTCCACGTGGTGCTTGAATATTAATGGCGAGTTGATGTTTGAATATTAATGGTGTTGTGCTTGAATATTAATGGTAAGTTGATGTTTGAATATTAATGGTGAATCGATGTTTGAATATTAATGGTGAATCGAAGAGTATCTTGTCTTTAAATAGTTATTCGCATAAAAAATACTATTTAGTTGACAAATTTAGTTATTCGAAACACATTTTAGTGTTTAAGATTTAGATGGATCTGTTATAATTTTCAAAATGCAACCGAAAAGAAAATGGAGGAAAGAAAAGGCTAACGGCTTATACTGCTAAACTTCAAGCTTTTAATTTAAGAATTAAACTGACAAGTTAGATTAGCGTAATTGGTTAAGCTCTCATACTTATATTTTAGAGGTCTTTATAAGTCGTGAGTTCGAGTTATATTCCTCCATTCTCCTATAATTTGTATTCATTCCCCCTATAATTTATAATTTATAATGACACTTTGACAAAAAAAATAATTTAACTGAGGCCATGAAAAAAATGCAACCAAAAAGGGAAAAAACCTCTAACAACTGGTGTTTTTGCGTTCAGTCAGTATTCTAGATAAAGGATTACCCTTCTATGCATCAGAAACGGAAGCTTTAATCTCCAATCCTTCTGCTTACGGCTCATCGGTCTTCCCTTACTCATAGGATCCCTATTTTCCTTTGTATTTGCCAACTTCCAAACACAGATCTCTGACTCTGTTTCTATGGCCTCCAGCATGAAGATTCCATCCTTTTCTGTGCATTTAGACTCTAAATCTTCTACGTAGCGGACACGCATTGGCATTTGTATAAACCGATCTAAATCATCGGGTATCTTAAGTATTCTCTCTGCACCTGGTGATGAAACCTACATAACGGTACGGTTTGTTCACTTTAATGGACTCTCAAAACATGGGTAGTTGAAATTCATTTTTCCGGGAAATAACATCAATTACCTCAAGAGCCAAATCATCAGGAATATCTCCTCTAGCTCCAGCTTCGTCTAATCTTTTCTTGTACTCTTCACTGTAGCTTTCGAGCTCTTCCATGCTGGGACACCCATATCTAAACCCCAGGAAAAAAAAAAAGCAATTTGTAACTTGACATGAGAAACTGTGGATTTGGCTCTCCACTAATAGTAATGGACACAGACAAAAATATATTTGCAATGCTACTAGAGTAAACTTCAATTTACACCCCTAAAGTCTGCATCAGCTATCATTTTAGTCCCTAAAGTTTCAAATCACTGTCCATTTGTCAAATATCGTATAATTGGTTAAATATGACATGCTCTTATATGGGGAGTTCCACTGTCGTTTCACCTTGAGAAACTAGGGCATGGACAAATTCAGTTTATTACCCACAATACGATGTATTATGAAAGTAAACCAATGTTTACTTGCTATTCGATGTTTCTGTTTATTTACTCCATACAGAGCCGTTTTTGTAAGTCTCGTCACGTCCATGTCATGTGACCCAACAAAACCATTACACCACACTTTAGCGAGGTACCAAATTGATAGTGATTTGAAACTTCAAGGAACAATTTGACAGAAATAGAACTTTCTGGACCAAAATGACAGGCAGTGCAAACTTTAAAATGTCAATTGTGTTTTTACTAATGCCCATCAATATATGATCTCAGTGTAGTGAGCTCGAAACTAAAAACTAGGCTTGAATTAGGTGCAGATATATTAGCCACCAGAAGTTAGAATGCACACTACATACTACTAAACTAAGAAAAACAGAAACCTTACTTGGTTGACAGTTTATCCACTCTCACATAGATATATCCACGAGGAGTAGTCTTGAAAGCGTAGAGTTTGAAATCGTCGCCAAATTGCTGCAGGATGTCTTGTGCAATAGAGAGAGCCCGTTCACCCCACGGAACATCTTGCAATACAACTCCACCACCATCACCGCCGTCATTAACCTGCGCTTAGCAACAATTAGCATTATGCAAAATGGACGTAATGAATGAAGAATGAACTGAATAAGACTTAAGAGTGTCAATTGGTTTGCACCTCAGGCTCCACATCCTCCTCTTCTTCCCAACCGTCAGTGGTTTCTCCCCCTTCGTCCGTCTCGTCTGCAAAACTGAGAAAACTTGAGTAAAGATAGCCTCATGATCCTACCATGAATCTGAAAAAGACAATACATAAACAAGAAGAGATCTGGCGCTAAGAATAGCCACTTTCACTCACTAGAATCACTTAGACGCATGGATCGAAAACAAAAACAACAAAAGAATGTTTCACACCATGAAATTCGCTAGAGAAACCACAGTTATTTGTTTGAATTAGCACTTAAATTCCATGAAACATGATGAAGAAATTGTCAGTTTCCAAACAAAGTGAGAAAAAATGATAGTGAGTAAACTAAAATTAAGGCTATAATGAGTTACAATTAGATACTTTCTCTTGGTAATCCGATGTCAATAAAGAGAAGTTATTTTGAAGTTTGAACTTTTAGGAATAAACTAAAATAAATAAAGTATTAATCCTTTCAGGATTAAACAAATACATATTACTCCACTGCCATAACAATAACAGGCTCAGCAAGGACAAGAAATCAAATAAATATCAGATCCAACATCCTTTAAGCAAAAGATACTAAGGTCCAGTTTGTTATTGCTGTCAATTTTCAAAAAATCTAATTAAAATTAGATTTACCAAACGCAAATGTCATTAGAATAAAAATGATAATCACCTTTTGGAGTTGAAAAATCAATACCAAACAGAGCCTTTTTTCTAGCCTAGGTACTTTCCTCCGAATTTATACCGAAGGAAAGCAAAATATTCACGAAGAATAACAGGAGATATTAAAATAAAATGAGGGAAAAATAGAAAATCTTCCAATTTCTGGAAGAACAAAATGGAAAACGATACAAAATTTCCTATCCACAACATTAGAAGGGAGAAACTAACGAAGGCAGAGGAATAAGAAAATAGAGATTTACACTGAAGATGGGGTTCGGCTTCTTTATTTTGATCGTCCCGAATACCTTGAGAGGAATTTGTGTTGAAAGAGCGAAGGGAAATTATGGAACTGGGTTGGAAATGGAAATCAAGGGAACGGGGAAATGAAAAGGAACAGGGGTTTTGAAGGAACTGTGGTTTGGTTTGGAGAGGTAAGAAGAAGAGTCTCCTGCAAGACCTAAATGAAGAGGAAGAGAAAGACCTCCGAGTAGTGTAGAACAAATGCTGTAAGATTCTTTTGCTGCTCATTGCTCTCACTTTCATCAGACAATACCTTGCTGACTTGCAAATTTATACCGCATTTTGGGCAACTAGTTAACAGCCGGTACTTTATTTTAGTTAAATTCATTTTACAAACATATTTTAATAATTAATTTTATAGTGATCAGATAACTGATTAAATTTTGATCAAATTATTGGATAATTATTTATACGTTCATCTTTTATAATTAATTAGAATTATTTGATAAATTAACTTATAAATTATTATCATATAACTTTTTAAAATATTTTAAATGTTGTGTTTAGAATAGTCCAAATAGGTTAATCCAGTTAAAACGTTGTCATGTAATATATGTTATGGATGCAATATGTTTCAGAAGAGAAAAAATTTATTGATTCATGTTAACATGTAGGATGGTGTTCGACGATAAGAAACAACCATTGTTTTTAATTTCAACCTATTTTAAATGAAAGGTCATAAAATTTTTTGGATTAAAAGTTAAATATATTTAAACCAACTAAATTACAACTATATAAGGGGTATATCTTAGAGATAAAGCGTGAAAAAATACGACAAAAACCAAACTAAAAATAACTTAGCCAAAAATGATGTTAGGAAAATATAATAGATTAAAAATATTAAAAACAAGCTTTAAAAGAGTAGATAAAAAAGAAAATTTCCTACTATGCTGTAATAACCAATCTAATCTTCCAACCCAAGAATAAATGCCATAATTATGGATGGCAATATTATCTACGGTTTGGATACTCACAGGTACCTGACCCTAGTAGATAGGGTAAGGTGGTTTAATAATGAGATTGTGTAGGGTCTGAGTATATAAAAAAAATACTCATGAGGATTTGAATGGGGTACGAGTTTTAACTTATCCATCCTCATTTACTCATATATGTACACAAAATATTGCATAGTTATTAAATTTAAAAATCAGATAAAATATGATGATCATAAGTAAGTTTTGATTTATAAATTTATAAGATTTAGTTGTATTTTAAATTATGTTTACTTTAAGTTTCGTAATTTGAAACATTATTATGAGATCTAATATGAATATGTAAAAACAGTTCTATATTATTTTGAATTTTATTGACAATTCTAGATTGCAGGTAGAAAAACCAATCGTATACCTACATCCTACTCATAAATTTTTTTAGGACATGGGATAGAAAATGTTAATGTATTTAAGGTGAGTATGATATTATATATACAATACCCTATCTATTGATATCGCTAGAAAGTCACAATTTCACCTAAATTATCCAAGTATGATCACCCCACACATTATTAATGGAGTTCCTTGTAGGCTCTCTATAAAACATATTGTAGATTTATTACCCGCAATGCAAAAGACACGCAAAACCAACTGAATAATTCCATAGAATAACTTTTTGATAGTTTAGGGAACAAAATTTTTTAAAGGAGTTTTTTGCTTAATGCAGTAACCAAATTAACAAAAATAAAAAAAATACTCATTAGTATGTTCAGTCAGCAACCAAATTGACAAAAAATAAAATGAAGCTTCAAAATATCTCAGCTACTGTGTACTATTAAGTATTAGCCCAATATGTTCTTTTGATTATGTAAGGCTCTAGCTGATATAAAAGTGTCAAATTTGGAGAAATAAAGGGTCAAACTTGGAAAAAAAATTTAGACTATTTTACCCATTTGGTTTTTATGTTAATCCTAAACTTTCTTTACTTAATGACATTGTCATGTGATTTTATGAGGAAAGATGAAACAATTTACATGATATGATTATCTTTACTCCTTTTCGTTTATTAATGTTAATATGTGCTTGTTGTTGTAAATTTTGTTCAAGTCAATTGATAATATAGGATGATGAGAATTCGATCATCTATTGTTGATATTCATTTATGTGCATTAATTCAATTTTTTTAAACTTTAATTTTATTTTCTTCTTTAAATCTACGCTTATAATAATCATATTCTGAAAATATTATTTTAAACGAAAAAAATATATTTTCCTTAATTTTATTTTAAAATATACTGAATTATTATCTAATTAACTGAAAATATACATTTGTTATTATCATATAATATATTTTACTTTTGTTTTATGATAATCTGTCTTTTTAAAATGTCTTCATGATAACTATTACTTGTTGTGCATATAAAAATCTATATTGTTGTATAATCATTCATTTTCTAACTGGCAGATCTTTTATAGTGATAATTGCATTTTTTCAAGTTTACTCTTTAGTAATTCAAAATATTTTTCTTGACCTCGTCAAATTTGATGAGATTTATCAGACTACAAAAAAAATAATGGTCAATTAATGTGACAATTGTCCGTAAAATATAAAAAAAGTGATTTTCAAACAATTAACTATATATGCAACATCTCTATTAAAATTTACGTTGATTGAAACTTTAAAAATGACATGCAAAGCACGTAGATTCCGACTAGTGTGTGTGTGTATATATATATAGCTATATATGCAACATCTCTATTAAAATTTACGTTGATTGAAACTTTAAAAATGACATGCAAAGCCGTAGATTCCGACTAGTGTGTGTGTATATATATATATATATATATATATCTTTAGTTATAATGTGTAAAAAGTCAAACTTTCTAGCACAGGCGTAATTACCAAATCACCCTTCTATTAGTTGATTTGTTACAGATGAGGATTGACATTGGCTTTGGTGGCTGGGGATGCTTGTGTAATATCATCCCTAAAAAAAGAAACTGTCAAAAACACCCATAAAATCCAGGATGATATTACACAAGCAGCCACCAAAACCAATGTCAATCCTCATCTATAACAAATCAACTAATAGAAAGACGATTTGGTAATTATGTGTGTGCTACAAAATTTGACGTTTTACACTTTTATTTTTATATTTTACGTACAATTGTCACATTAATTGATCATTCTTTTTTTTGTATTCTGATAAGTCTCATCATTTGACGATATCGAGAAAAGTATTTTGAATTGCTAAGAGTAAACACGAACAAATACAATTATCACTATAAAAAGATCTGCCAGTTAGAAAATAAAAATGAATGATTGTACAACAATATAAATTTTTATATGCACAACAAGTAAGAGTTATCAGAAAGACATTTTAAAAAAACCTAGATTGTCATAAAACAAAAGTAAAATATATTATACGATAATAACAAATGTATATTTTCAGTTAGCTAGATAATAATTTGGTATATTTTAAAATGAAATTGAGGAAAGTATTTCTTTCTCATATATAATGTAATATTTTGATAATATCATTATTACAAGCATAGATTAAAGAAGAAAATAAAATTAAGTTTAAAAAAATTGAATTAATGCACGTAAATGAATATCAACAATAGATGATCAAATACCCATCATCTATATTATCAATTGACTTGAACAAAATTTATAGCAACAAACACATATTAACAGTAATAAAGGAAAAGGAGTAAAGAGAATCATATCATGTAAATTGTTTCATCTACCCTCATAAAATCACACCACAATGTCATTAAGTAAATGAAATTTAGAATTAACTTGAAAATCATATGGACAAGATAGTCTAAGAAAATTTCTTCAAGTTTGACACTTTGTTTCTCCAAGTTTGGCACTTTGATTATGTAAGGCTCTAAAAAGTTTCATTTCTATCATTTAGTAACTAAAGTTTTAAAATGTGTCCATTATTTATTCCTATGACCCGTAAATATTTAATAATATCAACAATGTGTGCTATATTATATATCATCAAACACGTCTAGGAATAAATAACAGAAAATCAATGGAGGAAATAAATTGATAGTATCTAAAATTTTAGCAAGTAAAATGACAGTAAGTGTAAACTTTGAATGTGCAATTAATATTTTACTCAGTTATTTAATCATAAACAACTTCAAGAAATGAGAAACAATGGCAGCATAGGTCAAAGCCCTCACCCTTTAGTCGGGGAGTGACTTCAAAATCACTTATTCTCATCTTGTTCTGAACATAGTTACCAAAATCATTCCGTTTCGGTCGAAATGATTAGAACTTTTCGATTACCAAAATCAAACAGAATGACTAGAACTTTTCGGTTCCGACAGTGGACCAAAACGATAAGGGGAGTGTAATGTCCCCTTTAGTTGACCATAACTGTAGGTAAAAAAGCTTAGAATCCAACACACCATATATCAAAACTAAAACCGTTTCAGAGCAGAATCGACAAAACCCCACGAAGAATCAGAAACTACAAAGTTAATCGATAAATTTCAGAAATTTCACAAAATTGAAACTAGATTTCAGAAATTTCATAAATTTCACAAAATAGAAATTATCATAAAACATAAATTTCAGAAGATTGATAGACTCCAAGAGTTAGACGAAATATTGACCAAATTCCAAACCTTCGAGAGTGAACTGTTAACGAGAGAGAAAGGAAAGAGATGAGAGATCAAGACTCGAGAAGCTCAAAGAGAAAGCTTGAGATGAAAGAGAGCAACTTGTTTTGACGAGATCGAACTGGAAGAGGAGCTTGGCTACTGTCGTGTTTCTTCGAAAGAAAAGAAAAAAGATCCAACTAGAAGAGATAGAGTGGAGAGTGGGTGAGTGATTGCATAATGTGTTTTCTTTTGGGCCGAAATGTGTGTTTTGACTCAAATGTTATAATAAATTTTATAATATTATTTTAGATGACCGAAATTTTTTCCCTTAACGGAACACTGAAATACCGAACTATTTAAAATATTCTGTTTTTTTAAACCGAAATGACCACCGAAACGGACTTGACAACTACGTTATGAATAATATAATAATAGCAAAGAGGGGAAGAAGACAACTTGAGAAAAGCAAAAACTGGACCTGACTTCTAAATTACACATTCAAATGAACTTTACACATAAGAAAAGGAAAGGAAAGGAAAAGGTTCAGAAAAGCAAATAGAAACAAATAACAGAAGCTTTTCTAGTATCTACAATCGGAGAATAGTCCTGAGTGTATCACAAAGATTCTGAATTGTTTGTTGCTCTTGTGTCGCTTGCAACTCTTGCAGCGGCATATCTTCGTAACACCTACAACAACCATCAAACCACAGCTATGTAATAGTTTAACTACATATACCTAAAACCAAACAATGCCTTTCGAGCAAACGGTCTACTTCTAGTGGTTGCAATTTAATAGCCAAGCCAAAAAAGTTACGTATAAATACTTAACTGTTCTGTGTGATGCACACAATTACTTGTTAATTTAGTAATCATCTGGGGGTATGTCTCTTGACTCTCTTGTATACTTCTACCCCTTTCAGTTGTCAATATTTCTTACTTTACTTAAAAAGAAACCAAACAAAAGAAATAACTAGCCGAAAAAACCCATGCATGTCCCATCCCAACAAAACATTTGAATAATTTCTGAACCCTTCGTAAAAATGAAGCCCATTTGACTTTTGGGTTTCAAAGGGATTATCTGAGCTTTTGTTTGGCAAAGGGATTACCTGAGCTTTTGGTGTTGATACAAGTGAGGTCTGTGCAACATTTGTTTGGCAAGTAGAGATTCAGGAAATGTTCTCAACACAAACTAATTATCAAGAGAACTTAACTTTAATGCTTAGCATGTTATAATATTAGGTACTGCCCAACACAAATCACCTTATATTTCTCAGCTTGCAATTAATGTGGTGAAATAGGCAGAATGACTTACATTTTATGGTAAGCTAAAGCCTGCGCCAGATTCAACAGTGTAGAACTTGAAGTCAATCTTTGGTAAACACTAGGAGGAAGAGGCATCTACAGTGCAAGAATAAGAAGAAGCTCTTATGAATGGCTCAGAGGCAGGAGAAAAGAAATCAAGAGAGAGACGGAAGAAAGAAAAGTAACCTCATTTTGTCCTCTACGGCCTCTTTTAGACTGTCCCTCACCAGTAAAGAGCTCCTGAAGTGCTTCAACGGCTATAGTTCCACTATTGTCCCGTTTCATGCTTCCAAGGACATTGTCCGATAAGAGAGCAATAGGGGATATATCAGTTGCTCGCAAGAATGGAATGGGTACTGTGTTACCAGCTGCATATATGGACCAAAGCTGCAAAACACAGGGAAAACACCATTTAGCAAGGAAAATTCCTGGGCTAGGGGGTTTTGAAATGAAAATATAATAGGCTAAAATGCATATTGCAATCACATGCCTCTTTCACTATATTTGCACTTGTACTTTTAAAATAGGAAAGCCACTTTTCCCTTAGACAAGCTCAATAATTTTGATGTCTCCACTAACACGACGAAAACAAGTGCTTCCCTATCCAACTCATATCCCGCTTTCTATTGTGTTTCTTACATTAAAACAGTTGCGGCATGCAGTGTACTTATATCCAGCTTGAAGTTATCTAAATATTTACTCAATGAAAAGCGTTATTTTCAGTGCATAGTAGAGTTAAAAAAATTGAAGAAAGTTTAAATAATTGTTTGAGTTATTCATAATCTTTAATTTCTGGTCGAGAGACTTCAAAATTCAAAGGATTTATACAACAAAGTGACTAATAATGCGTGCAATTCTTTTTAAGCACATGTTCTAAATTGTCCCTTAAAACTTAAAAGAGTACGAAATTATAAAACGGGAAAATTACATGGGACGTTTTTGCAGTTTAGCCAAGAGAATAAATGTCAACTCCCAATGGCTTAATCTTTTCCACACTTGTGTGACAATTCCATGTAGGAATAATCTGTATTTCTTTAGTTCAGGTTCTATAATCTGGATCAAACTTACATTTTTGTAGTAATTAAGTTGATGTCAAGAATTTTAAGTATTTGATAGGCCCCAGGCCCACTATACTTATTTTAGGAGGAATAAGTGAGTCTGTTAGTTGAAAATTGGTTTATTTTGAGGGATCATGCTTCGGGTGTCTTTTTATTTCTTTTCACCTATAAGTTAGTTATCTCTTATATCCATATTGTATAAATATGACTAGAAGTCAGATTTGAGGGTGTGGAGAAAATTATTGAGCTAGGCTCTTGTAGAGAGACCAAACCTCTCAAAAGTTTGGAATAGGAGAGAACAAACCTCTCGAAAGCTTGTATCGTTACTTCTGATTTCTATTGTTCTAATAAAATTCTAAGAGGAATTCTTGAGGAATCTCTTTGGTTATCGATAAGAACTTCTAACTAAGAAAAGTCTTATCAATTGGTACGGTGAGCTGCGGACGTGACACCTAAGAAGAATTGGGATGTTGAAGAAAAGGGGGATGAGCGTCCTGGTACGGTGGAAGAAGACATGGAGACGCTGAAAGAAGATATGGCTTCGATGAAAGAATCCATCCAAGATTTGGGACGACAGCTACAACAACAATTACGACAGCAGCTGCAACTTTTCCTGGAAGCCCAAGAAAACAAGATGGGGCATCAGAAAATCAAGAAAGTGCAAGAGAGTTATCGTCTGCCAAGGAAAAAGAACCAGGGGCTACTCCAACGTCCGTGGGGGATATTTGGAGGAGCAAGAACGCGGGTGGAAGTTTTAGCGAAAGGCAATTCGGTGGGAATTCATACCGCCAAGAATCACGACTCAGGAAATTAAAAATGCCAACTTTTGATGGCATTAATCCGGATGGGTGGATCCTCCAAGCGGAGCGATATTTTGGCTGCAACTGCTATAATGATGAGGAGAAGGTAGAGGTTGCAGTCAACTCTTTTTCGGGAGATGCTCTCCCTTGGTACCAATATGAGAACAAGAAGCGAACCACATTACAGTTTGCTGGTGCAATTAAAGGCAGCTCTGAAGAGAGAACCATAGTCTCAAAACCTGCCGGCGAAGTCAAGAGAATCACAGATGTTCAAGTCCAATATAAAAGGGAGAAGGGTCTTTGTTTTCGCCGCGACGAAAAGTGGGCTCCTGGTCACCGACATGAAAAAAAGAAATGAATGTTCTGCTGCTCCATAAGGATGAGGAAAATTCATTGGAGGAACAGCATGGGGATACCTTGGCCGAGCTAGATTCCACGGAGGTCAGTGACAAAGTGGAGGTTTCTTTGAACTCCATTGCTGGTCTTTCAACTTCTAAGACAATGAAACTAAAGGTACAAATTGGATCTTGCGGTGTAATTATTTTAATTGATCCCGGGGCCACACACAATTTCATCTCTCAAGAAATTGTGTCGAAATTAGAAATTCCAGTCACCAAAAACTGGAGAGTATGTAGTGGCTATGGTAAATGGTGACTCTGTCAAGAATGATGGTGTTTGTGAAGGGGTACGTTTTCAGGGCCTGGAAGTTTGGGATGATTTTTTGCCATTAAAATTAGGCAGCTCGAACGTGATCTTGGTGCTACAATGGCTGGCTACTTTGGGAATGACCCATACAGATTGGAAGCCACAGACCATGGAATTTCAGGTAGGAAATCAGCGGGTAGTTCTAAAAGGTGATCCTTCTCTTGATAGGACATTGGTTTCACTTAAAACAATGTTGAAGACTATACGAGCTGAGAAGAATGGGGTCATAGTTGAGCTCAACCACTTGGTGAAGGAAAATGAGCAAGGAGTGGTTTCCCAATTCTTGCAAAGCATTCTTTCCAAACATCCGAAATGTTCTCGCTGCCAAAAGGATTGCCGCCATCACGCACTCATGAGCATGCTATTACCTTACATACCAGGACAACCCCTATTAGCATGTGGCCGTTTCTTTAGCAACATTTTCAGAAGGCTTAAACAGAAAAGATGATCCAAGAAATGCTCAAAGCGGGGATCATCTACAAGAAATGCTTGGCATTTTTGCATGGACTACCGTGCCCTAAACCGAGCTACAATAGCATATAAGTATCCCATTCCCGTAATTGATGAGCTTCTTGATAAATTAAATGGAGCTGTAATTTTTTCTAAATTGGACTTGAGATCGTATCACCAGATTCGAGTCAAGAGGGAGGATGTGCCTAAGACAACGTTTAGGACGCATGATGGACATTCCGAGTTTCTTGTAACGCCCTTCGGACTTACAAATGCACCAGCAACATTTCAGTCATTGATGAATGACATTTTCCGACCATATCTCCGCCAGTACATTCTAGTATTCTTTGATGACATCCTCGCCTACAGCAAAACCGAGGAGAAGCATCAAGAACATCTAAGGAAAAAAAGGGGGATAAAGTAAAGTCTAAGCGCATATGGCACGAAAAGAAAATCCAATTTCGGTAAGACTTGATCTGTATCGTAGTTCAGATTCAAGTCGGTTCAGTGAGGGCGACCGCGAAAGTCACCGAATGGGTCAGTCTTTTCCTTCAGTTTGTCCTATATTTAAAATAAAAAAAGCGTGGGAGGACGTTGCAGATGTCCGGGATGGACACGACTTCTTCTAACGCTAGAAGACCACTGGAAGACACCCGAGCCTAGGTTCCAATTAAATTAATAAAAGAGTGAGAACAGAACGAAAATGCAAATTGGATGGCTAATCCGAACTGAGGACAGGTTTTCGGAGTTAGCTCACCCTCGCGGGATCACAACCCTTTGTCCCGGCCATTGTAGCACATGTGTCGCCCAGGACTGGAGCTGTTGGATGTTGCTTCGTGCTGCTATAACTTAACAACCAAAAAGCTCTGTGTCGAACTTCAACCCCTTCGAGTTGGCCACGGGGCAACAGCCTCTGACGGGATTACCCATAAAATCCCTGGGAACAATTAAAAAAAAGATATCTCGGTAACGAAAACTATTGGGGGTTGTATCGGCGAGATCCAACGATGAACAGCTGCCCAAAAGAAAAACCGCCAGGAAGTCCGAGGACCTTTAGTACCGTACCCTACCCCCGAACCAGCAGCCTTCGAAGTCATCAATTCAACCATTCGCATGGTCTCCCCTAAGACTGACCTCTTTTCAAATGAACCGAACCTTGAGACCACATTCATCAAAGAGATACGGCCATCTCTCTAGGTTGCACAACCCCTTTAAATCGTTCTATTCGTGCTTGACAAGACCCCATCGGTCTCCTCCTTTTAATGGACTAGCCATCCTCCAAGAGTTAACACTCCATAGATCAGATCGTGAACTCTTTTAGACCCTTAGTTGCACTTGGTTGGGGCAGAGTTTCAACAGGGAAGGATGGACGAGAAAAGCGGGGAGAAGAAGACAAAGAGCCAAGACCCGATTCGTCAATCGACGAATCCATGCCACGTAACCTGGCAAAGGAAAAGAGAATCATGATAGATTGCCTAAACTAAGGAAAAAGAAAAAATAAATTGCATTGAAATATATTTTTATTGACCAATCAGAATTGCCTCCTCTTCTCGAATAGGATTGGGTTGGAAAATAACTTTATGGTGGAAATGCAACAAACAAATAAAGGAATCAAGGGTTGTCTACTATCAAGCTGATGGGTAGCTATTAACTAGAAGATCCGGGTAGGGTACGATCAGTACCTCGACTCGAAGAGGAGAGAGTACGATCAGGCATCTTCTTATTAGATCAGGAGGGCTAGCTGAAGGAAATATTGTGCTTGACATCTTGGAATGCCACAAACTCTACGCCAACAGAAACAAATGTGAGTTCGGAAGCTACAAGGTAGCATATCTTGGGCACATCATATCTAGGGAATGGGCCGTCGGGTTAGTTGAAAATTGGTTATTTTAGGAGGAATAAGTGAGTTTGTTAGTTGAAAATTGGTTTATTTTGAGGGATTATGCTTCGGGTGCCTTTTATGTCTTTTCACCTATAAGTTAGTTATCTCTTATATCCATATTGTATAAATAGGACCAGAAGTCAGATTTGAGGGTGTGGAGAAAATTATTGAGCTAGGCGAGAACAAGACTCTCGAAACCTTGTTTCGTTACTTCTGATTTCTATTGTTCTAATAAAATTCTAAGAGGAATTCTTGAGGAATCTCTTTGGTTGTCGATAAGAACTTCTAACTAAGAAAAGTCTTATCAGTATTCCATCTCAAATGTGAGATTTTAACTGCAAGATGAATCTTCAACTTCCGTTGTTTATAAATCAATATATTATTATGGAACATTTCAAACCAAAAATTACCTTGTCTTGCAAAGCAAAGGCTTTCCTGCTAGCAGTTTCATTCATCAATGCCCGAGAAACGGTTTTCATATTGAGGTTCTGTTCAGGTGTGCCAATTGTTGAAAATGAAGATGCTTGTATTGTATGCATAACGGAATGAGATTCTCCTTCAACATCCACTCTGATATGATGTCCCAAAAGATCAGTATACTCTTCGACATAAGATCATCTTCATGACTTAAAAGGTGACTTGAAAGTCGAAAGTGAAAACAAAAGAATTAGCCCATGCCAATAAACTCTAAGGTGTGGACTAATTACAGGAGGAAGTACCTAGTCTCCACCAAGTTGCCTCCTGTGTTACTGATAGAACGATTTTCAGCCTGTTCAGGAGCAGGCAAGATTTCGGTACTGGCAACCAGTGTCCGAGAAGCTTTCTTATCAAGCTCATCACCACCATGAACTATAAAAGTCCCGAAATTACCTGCAAGATAAGGTCCCATATATGACAAGTCAACGTGCTAGAGTAAAGGAAAGATGATAGTTACCCATAATCATATAAAAGAAGCATCCAACTAAAAAGAAATAGCTACAATTATGCAGTAGCAGAATCGTTTTAAATAACTAGATCTAGCTACTGCAGATAAAAAAAATGACTATTTTCTTTGATTAAGATCTCCATTCTTCAAATAAGTAACAGTTATTTGATTTAATAAATTAAAGCAAGTAAACTTTTTAGAACTAAAACTGTTGCCACTGTAAAGCAAGATAAACTTTATCAAGGGACTCCAGATAAGAAATGAAATCGTATAAGCATGTTAATCAAATCAATAAAATGATGAAGCGAGGACTAAAACATCATCTTTCCAATTATTGGCCATCCTCAATCAGATGAGGTCATAACTGACAACAGTTGCTAGAGAGGACAAGAGGATATCTCCCATATCAGAAACTGTCATTGGAAAACATTATGCAAGCAGGTGTGTTTAACTTTTTAAGAACTAAAACTACCGCCACTGTAAAGCAGGATAAAATTTATCAAGGGAATCCAGATAAGAAATGAAATCATATAAGCATGTTAGTAAGATCAATAAAATGATGAAGCGAGGACTAAAACATCATCTTTCCAATTATTTGGCCATCCTCAATCAGAAGAGGTCATAACTGACAACGGTGGCTAGAGAGGACAAGAGGATATCTCCCATATCAGAAACTGTCATTGGAAAACATTATGCAAGTACGTCTAATCAGTGAACCGCTGAAGCAGAAGAAACAGCCTGGTTCTGGCAGTTTCTTACTCTGACAAAGGACAGTTCGGTCTGTGCACAGAAAACTACATGTTCGGTTCATTCAGTGGTTTGTCACATGCAAGACTGCAAAAAAAAAATCAAATCATCCCGCATGAGAAATCGATGTTTTCGTAACCCCAAGCGAATCGTTCCTTCCAACGATGTTGTTTCATGCTTTGACTTCAAACCCAAATGACGTTTCATCCTTTAAACTCAGCCCTAAGTCCCTAATTTTGTTCACTCTTGACATATTCTTCATAACACTTAACAGCAGCCACTGCCCAGACCCAGCGCCTCCCTCTCTCTCACACTCTAATTGAACAAAGGCAAACTCATATATGTTCCATTTTTTACTTCTGTTTTATATTTTCTTGTCCTTTTTTGCATTTTGAATGTTTAAGAATAGGAAGTCAATGGAGAGATGTTTATTGAACTTATGATTTTAGGGTTATTGTAGATTTTAGGGCTCTTAGCTTCCTCTCTTAAACTGCTAGCTTGAACTGAACCGAACTGCTCAGAAACTACACAGTTTGGTTCAGTTTTCTCCTCCTACTGCGGTACAGTTTGGTAAGGTTTGATTCAGAAAGGAGAACTGACCAGAATGGTTCAGTTTGTCCCCCCCCCCAACCCCCTTCCCATCCAAACCAGTGCACAGCCCATTATGCAGTCATTTTCATAATCACTCCATCACTTTACTAGCATTATGTTTATTTGGAATTCGCCGTTCACACACGCCAATTGAGGTATACAATCCAAATGAATGTAGCAGAGTATATACATAAGGGAAAACAAAGGCCTTAAGATTTGCACATACAGCCGACAAAATTAAAAAATGTAGTGGAAACGGAAACCATAATACTTTTATGAGCTTTATGCTAGACAAAATGGAGTATACCCAAATTATCCAAAAAGGGACCGGCCAACATCCTCTTCTACTACTTAGTAAAAAAGATCTCCCCTGGTGCCCACAACAAAAAAAACACACAAACAAACAAAGCAAAACCAAACCAAACCAAGCAAAAATCTTGTTTTGCCTCATCACTGTTATAACTGGTTCTGGAAGTTTGATCTGATAAATTGAGTTTTAGTCTGAAAATTAACAAACATCAGTTTCCAGGTAACGACGCGCCCATAGCCCATAGCCCATAGTTTTGATATCTAACCCAAACATGCCCAAGCTTGCCACTTAGCATTACACAATTTTAAACAAAACTATTTAACACGGTTCTAAAGTTGTGACAGTATCTGGCCTGCCTAAGGGCTAAGGGGATATAGTTGCCATTTGATTTACCTGTCAGGCTATCAGAAACAAGATGCAAGACAGGCATACCTTCTGAGCCTAGTTCCGCTCCTTCTGGTATCTGCTGCTTCATCAAAGAGTTAGCTGCAGGTAGATCATTTGCCACTTGAAGTCCAGTATTGTGAGGTCTTGAGGGAACCGTATCTCCATAGTCCTCATTCACTTTTGGAGCCAACAATGTCTATTACAAATAATGAATGATCAAAAGAAGATTAAAGAATTTACACATTTACGCAAAAAGCATGGGTTGTTGGAGGCGTACACTATCTCCTGGCGCAGCTGGAACAAGATTTTGGGCTTGCAACATTGAGGCTCTAATTTGCCGAGCCTTTTCAATCTTTGGCAGCATCGCCAAGGGCCCACATTTACATTTTTCTATGAATTTGTGCTACATGTTTAATAAAGCAAAAATTAATTCAAGACAGGATGAAGCACGAGAAAATTTTATAACTAATTGAAAAACAAGGGCCAAACATGAAGAGAAATTTCATGTTTGGGTATAGAGCGGTAAGCGAAGTCTTTGGGGTCCAAAGCATTATACTCTAAATTATGTCCCATCAGGAATTAGTCTTTGGGGTCCAAAGCATTATACTCTAAATTATGTCCCATCAGGAATTAAATTTTCCAATAAGCCGTTTTCCCTCTTATAATGGAGGCAGTTCTTCTCTGGAACTTATTTCAAAATGTTTTTTTTAACAGTAAAATTATCTAGAAAATGGTGCCAACACTACCTTGCGAACTGGGGTCCTCTGTGTAACGACAGGGACGAAGCATTAGGCACATTTTCGTGCACCGCCTTTAGCCTCTTCTCTTCGAGATGATGTTTTTGTCCTTTCTTATTTGGCTTACATTGGTCTACCCGGCCGCATGAGAGAGCTTCATTTTGGCTGTAGCTACGGTGGATATTTTTTAAAAATGCCGGAACTTGAAGATTTATTATTTAATTTCATATCCTTTCTGGCATTTTGGGAAAAGTGTATGATAGAAATTTTGCGGGAATTAAAAATTTTCCAAGAAGATTCTAGAAGATTTAATCTTGTGTTTTGGAGTAAACTAATAGTTGTTTTATGAACCTCAGGATCTCTCCGTCAGAAGGTTAGGGTTGATTTTTTCTACTATAAGCTTACCTGTTGTGGCAATCCTGATTTTAGAAACTTAAGAATAAATAGATTTTACTTCACTGATAAAAATGATGTGCAAACTCTTCAGACTAGGGGGCAATTTTTTACGTACCTTCAACATCTCAGATGCAGTAGGACGTAAACGAGGCTCTTTTGTCAGGCATTTTGCAATAAAATCATGGAATACCAGAGACCTGCAAGGAAGAGAACCTTAAACAAGTATGTATGATCTTCCATGTGGAACAAGCAACATTGGCGAAGAATCTCAGCATACAGAAATGAGCAAGTTAGAAACACAAACACATCAAAACCTCATAAATTTGCAAATTAGACGTGAAACATCTTGAGTCAACTTGTGATGTAAGGGTTTATCATAACTCGCTTAAGTTACTATCACATGAAAGAAACCCTAAGGCGTAACAGATCCTCGTCCTCCACCAATGCAGGATTTTTTCAGATGAGCTTTTGCGCTATGTTCATAGAGCGAGCTCCAATGTGTTGGAGCTGACCAATAGTCTATGACTCTATTATTGATAGAAAATCTAAACTATGATAAATAATGTTGAGCTTGAAGCAGCCACGTTTGCTGTCAAGTCTGTGGACGCTGAGGAGCAGTCAAAGAAAAGGAAAAATGAAAGCTGCCATAGAGGGAGTATTTCTTTAGGTTTTCAGTCTCTAAAGCATCCATTGAGAGAATGCATCTCTTTAGCCAGCAGTGACCTCCTGCCATAGACTGAAATTATAAAGTTCAGGATTAGGCAACCCACCTAAGATGTGGCCTTAGCATCGGTCCAAAAGATATCAAGGCAGAGTATATTCCAACACTAAGATTTTTTTTCCTTTTTTGATTGATACAAACACTGAGATTATACAACAATGACTCTCAATTTCCTCTACTTTGTAATATGAACGACAAAGGAAAAACAGCACAAGTCAAATATAAAGACCAAGTGACTCAAGAGGGCTATCACTAGAAATCAGTGATTCTCAAGAGAGAAGCGATGAGAAGGGAAAGAATTAAACCGAACCATTTTTCTTTGTCCTCAAGCATTGGAGCTGGTTCAATGGATATCATGAACAAAACCTAATAAAGTTAAAACTCTCATCAAATACCACACCGGAAAAAAATCATTAGAAAGTTGTCAAAGAAGCTACAAGCCCATATCCTGTCACAAAAACAAGATTTGAGAATTCAAATCCTCCAGAAAGGGTTTGTAAATCTAGAATTATTTGACAGATGCATCCAATCTATTATTGAATAAATAATTAATGTCTTCAGACAATAGTATTAATGTTTAAGTGACTACGAGATATGAAAGGGGAAGACACGGTACATACAATCACGGCATCAGACTTCAAAGTGGAGCATTTTTAAATGAGACAAAAAATTTATCAAGTCATTCCAGTATGTATAGCTTAAACAACCATGACGGTGGTAATGCTTCTCTATCGGGAGAGAGAAGGAGAATGAAAAAAAAATACTTCAGACACAAGTCCAATTACTACAAATAATCCCAGACCATAAACCCGCTAACTAAGCCTGAATAAGACTGAGACTGCCACCTGTAATAATTTGTAATAGATTGTAATAAATTGTATAAGTTTCCCAAGCAAGTCCTATTTAAAACGCTGTAATACAGCCTTTTTAATAAACCTCAAATCTTGAAATCGACGGAGTTGTTGATAACCTTGACGCCTATAAACGAAGAATATCAAAGTTTAAAGCTTAAAGAAGGACCCGATTGCACAATTTTAAATTAATCGAGGACTTGATAAGTAAAATAGACTTGTAGGCCTAAATTAGGAATCAATGTAAACTTCAAGGACCAAAAATGTATTCTTCCCAGAAATAAACTTCGATGACCTCTTGTTAGTAACATATAAACAAACAGATAGGTAAGGCAATAAAAGGTCATGATAAACAAAGACTAATCCTGACTAGATCAGTCAGGCGATAAAAATACGAACAGATCAGTAGGACTCTCTTCCCTCGCGAAAACACTTGGAGAGGCTTTCCGATCATGAACAAATACTATATCATTAATTAAAACATATGATGCTCAATACCTGACCACAGAGCCTGATTTGTTTTAATCAGTATAAGTGATTGCATAAACCTATTTTAAAATTGAATAACAAGCCATGGCCAAAAAAAGGTTGCAGATCTATAAGAGGGCCATCGGCCATACTCCCCCACCCCACATATGGTACCTATACTATAACCGATAAGATGCCATCTCATTCACGTTAACAAAGGAAAGAAGAGCTTCTGACACATCAAGTGGAAACAACGCTATTGACAAAAAAAAATGAAAGGTGGCGACATAAAATTCAAGCCTATTAAAGTATGTATCTCATTTTATTGGGAGTAAATTGAGTAATCAATACACCATAGTAAAGGCTAATATGGATGTCATTGTGTCACATGGTACTTAAAAAAAGTATTCAAATTAGCACTAACCCTCATTGGATGCACCGCTGATCTCGGAGGGAGTCCCTGCAAGTTAGTCATTAAAAGAAGAAAAAAGTGTAATGATTAATCACTAAGATTCTGAAAAGCGAGTACAATATGGAAGAGCAAACTCTGTACAAAGCTGCTTTTCCATTGCAGGAACTAGGATTGCAATTCCTAGTATTCGGAAAGAGAAAGAGAAATTGAAACAAAAACTAATTGCTGAATAGCCTAGCATGTCAGCTTGCAACTAGTTTAAATCCACAAGAAAGGATTACCTCAGCCATTTCGATAGCAGAAACACCAAGAGCCCACACATCCACCTGGAGGGAAATCAATATCAGAAGGAGTCTTCACAACACGCTAACTCGAAATATGTCAATCAACATGAAAGTGTTGCGTGGCAGAGTAAATTACGGCCATTGCTATTCCAAATGGTTCAAGTTTACAGAAACATTGCGAAAGCATGAATCTACATTAACTTTCCATGAAGGCAAACAACAATCATTGTTCTTTTTTATCGGTTAAGGCTAACAAAAATCTTTGAATAGATTAATAATCATTCATAAAATAAAAAGTTGAAAGATAAGACGAGAATCGGGATAGGGGATGTGAATTTTAGAAAAACAAAATATAACACTGTCTTCATATTAGGATACTTATAAAAAAGAAAAAAGAGAAATACAAGAACGGCCGAATTTTAAGACCGAGATAAGTAAATGACCGGAAAATTAAAAATTAGCAAAAATAGCCGAAAAAGGGCTTGCAAAATAGTAAATCACGTAGAACCACCATAGTTCCATGTATAAATTATAAAAATTCGGCCATTTTTGCAAATAAAAATCTTAGCGGTCATTTATTTAACTCCACCCTTAAAACCTGTCTTTTTTTTGTCAATTTCCAAAAAAACACTCTTCATTTTAGGATACCTTTCCATCATAGCGACTCTCTTGAATAACTTCTGGAGCCATCCAATGTGGAGTGCCAATAAACTGCACGTCCATAAGAAACTATTAACAATAACTCAGGAAGGAAAACCATTACTAGACAATTTACCGAATTTGAACCTTAGATATTTAATTGCAATAAACTTAACGTGCTTTTATTAATATTTATTCTTACATGTACTGGTATCTTTTCCTTATATCTTCGTATTTTAGTGTGCTCATAGGAATTATCACAGGCAGCTCTCTCCCTCCCTCCTCCCTCGGATGAAGAAACTGGTTACTTATAAACACTAACTCTTTCACCAAAACCATAATCAAAAGCAATGTGATCATTCTATTCTTCGTTCCTCGTGATAAATAGTGTGCTGCAAGAAATCCTAATAATGATAAGCCCTGTTTGGTATTGCTTTTAGGACATTCAAAAGTGATTATCTCATAATTTTAATTAAGTTTGGTCAAACTGGTTTGTTTTAGATTATTTCATAATCAGCCTTCTCCTACAGCGATTTTGAGAAGCTGATGACATGCTGCTTCTTGGAAACTGATTCCCAAAGTATCAGGCGTTCCTATTGATAAATATTTCAATTTACCTGCTTTTCCCTGCAATTTATTTCAAAATACCAGTTATGTACACGCTTCCTTCGTTTCCTCTCCACTTTGCAAAATCTGTTTTTAAACCCTGTTTCAGACTTGCTACCATCCAATTCTTCTTGATTTTTCAAAGTTTTACATGTTCATTTCTTTTCCTTTTTAACTTCATCTCTGGTGCTGGAATGGATTGCCATTCTCCACTCCAACCAATTTTTTTCTAAAAACATACTGGTATTCTTTTCAGTTCAGACACCTAATCCCACTAACTATTTAGATTTGATTTAGGAGTGTATGATCTTAATTTTGAGATTTTGTCCAAACAACAGGTGGATTTTTCTGAATGAATGCTTTAATGAGAGTGAGATTTCCATATTTGTTTTTCGTTTCTTAAATGATTGTGGTTATATTGCCCTTTCCATCCAGAATGATTTATTTGAGATTGAGAAATAAAACATATATGTTTTCGGATCAGAAGAATGATTTTCAAACGTTGATTAAATAATTGAGTATCATTAAAACATCATGTCTATATTAGTAATATATATTTCAACATAACTTTAGATATAATTACCAAACAATCTTTCAATTCTAGTTTATCAGTTAAAAGCATGTCCAAAGTTAAGTTTACCAAACGCTTAACTACTTTAGGATGCAGCTGATTCATTTCACAGCACAGCTAACAGTGATTTTCTAAAAGCTAAAGCAACACCAAGCTGGCCTTAAGGCCCTAAGTAGAACTCTCATTTTGAGTCCGGATCATTTAATCCGGCGATGCAGGCAGCATTAGCATTACTGGAAAAATGATTGAACATCAAATGCTCCACTTGGTAGGTGAATAAACAAGAAAAAACAAATACTTTTTCTGCCCTTTTTTAATTAAGACTTCAGAGATCACTATAGGACTAATGTCGCATATTAGCTAAGGAATTGACATACAGTGTTGCGCTTTGACATGGTCCTTGTAAGCTGTGCTGCAACTCCAAAATCACCTGCCCTTGTTGATAAAATAAAGCAATATTTCAGAAAAAAGAGCAGCAAAAAAAGATTTACAAACATGAGGTCACGCACGATAATATCTTCTTCCTCTTTTTTCCTCTTTTACACTACGAGAAAATGTGAGCTTGGATTTCATTTATCACTCAAAATGAATCAGATTATCAGTATGGAAAATGGGCATGCATATCGGCATACCTAAAAAATTATGTTCATTTTTAATGTACTATCATGAATTTAAACTGATCTCTCTATAAAAACAAAAAAAATTCGAGTGTACTTACCCAACTTGACATCTCCTTGTTCAGTTAACAATATGTTACCACCCTTGATATCTCTATGAACCTTGAATATTGAGTGCAGATAAGCAAGGCCCTATATCAACAAAATATATTGGTTTAGTAAAAGATATCATCTATCTATAACACATATAAAAGCACCAAACATGGAGAAAATTTTTTGGACAATAATGTCCTTATTGATATTTTAAATTTTCTTATTTGTCCGTCAATTAATATGGTAGTTTCCACATGTTTCTAATCAAATTAATTAAGATTCATCCTCATAAAAATGAAAAATATTTTTTATATCATTATATAATGTTCATTCTTCATTGCCTGCACACAAAACAATAAAAAATTATCTCATATGCTCCTCTGGTTCCCCTCCCCTTTTAAGTCTCTGCAATTTTACTCATTAAATTTTGCATTTTCACTGATTCTACCATACTTTTGAATTGCACTGATTTTTTCTTTTACTTTCAATTCATAAAATGTAATATACCTTTTTATTCTAATGAGTTATGACTTATCATTTGAAAAATCTAGATTCATTACTAACTAACTACTAATTTAATTTACTAGGCTAGGTTTCATCAGTTAAGAAAGTTTAGGTTCACCATTGAAATCCTACTCAGAGAATATGAAAATGTTTTTTTCTTAGAACACTTAATTGACTATTTGAAATATTTCAATATTTACTCATGTCGAAAACTCTTGAGCGGTTTACATAACCACATGCAATGCACGTGATAAAAGACCAGTTTATACAAAAGGCATCTCATAAGAGAATTTTAAGATAGATATATTGGCTTGCATCAGACAAGGATTTGGCTTGATGATGTCACTGATAGACCATAACGGAAAAGAATAAAAGATGTACTCAAATACCAAAAAATAGAAAACATGTTTGTTTATTAGACAAAAAGATTGCATTTTTCCACTTCGTTCAAAATGAGAACTGTACTCAAACTTTTGTCGCTTCTGTCTTGCTAATGTCACTGATAGACCATATCGGAAAAGAATATAAGAGGTACTCAAATACCAACAATAGAAAAACCTTTTTTTATTAGACAAAAAGGCTGCATTTTTTTCACTTCGTTCAAACGAGAGTTGTACCCTGCGCACTTCTTTTGTTTCTAAGTATGATTCTCTATCATCAGCTCTATTCCCTTTAAACCACATTTAACTTATTTTCCACTTAATTAAGGATTCTTCTGCATGTCAATTAAAATACAACTGCCTATAAAAATGATGTACATGTTTAACTAATCAAACTTCAAAATTGTCCATACCTTCAATGCCTCCCTACATATAAATGCTATTTGGTACTCATCTAAAGCTTCCTCGGTAACATTCATCAAGTCAGCAACACTTCCACCGCCACAATACTCCATCACTATCTGCAGATATAAATAAGAAAAGAAATTTGTAATTGCAAACTTTAAAATACCAAAATATTCACTACAATCTGATAATGGCTTTATTTTTGCGATACAATTGGAAGTATAATCAATTTTGAAAATTTTCCCACCCAAAGATACTCTTCTCCTTGGTAACTTCCAAGGTAGCGGACAACATTCGGATGACTACATTGCTGCAACATCTCAATCTCTCCACGAATTTCTTCGTATCCTTCCTCCTAAACATGAAGAAATATATGTACAATTCCAGTAATCCAAATTTAAAGCCAATCAATAATCTGAGTCTCAATTGAATAGGAAACATACTCCTTCAGATAATGATATGACTTTGATAGCAACAAGCTCCGACGTTCTAATATCTCTAGCTTTATAAACTGCCCCATAGGATCCTTTTCCTGCGCCCCCAAAAGCCAGTGAGAGAGAGAGAGAGAGAGTTTTACTCAATTTCGCCATCATTGAAAACCAAACTAGAAAATTTTGCTATAATTACACTGTAATCAATCACTCAAAAAATTAGAAAGAAGAAAGAAACGAAGAAATCATACCGAGTTCGTTCAGCAATTCGTACTTTGTACTAGGATCTTCCCTGGTTACGCTATCAGGAATAGAACTGGACGATATCTTAGTGCGCTGGCGACCACCATCTTCCCCCTGTGATGACCCACTCCCTTTCTTATGCTTCCCAAACCCTATCTGCCCGACCTCCTGCATACTCGCTACTGCCCGACCCATCGTCGACGCTCCAAGCCCTCCACCACCACCAGTCCTCCTCACAACAGTCCCGCTCACTGATTCTGTGTCGCCTGACCTTACCACAAACGTTGAAAACCTATCACCGTCGTCGTCTTCGTCTTCGTCATCGTCACCACCACCATCACCCACACCACTTTCCCTCTTACGAGGGCTCGCTGGCTTAAAATTGGAATACAGAAATGGAGAACTCCGAGGCTTCCTCAAGGCAGACGAAGAGAAAGACCGATCCGCTCGATTCCTTTCGGTCTTAACGATCATAGTACCGAAATCACCAGCATCATTTTCAGAATCATAACCGTCACCGTAGTCGTAATCCAAGGAGGCGCCGCCACCAAAGTCCTTAGGAAGGCGTTTGAGCAGGGGAGGAAGAGAGGAGTCGTCGTCGTCTTCCTCCACATCACCATGAGCGCCATCCTTATAGAACATGGTAGCGTATAGGTCCTCTTTCTGCTGCTCCCTACCTTGTGGTTTGCGTGGATACTGCTCGTTTAAATTTTGCTCAGAATCGGAGTGGGAGTGAATGACGAAAGTTGAGTAAAGCTCGGATTTGGTTGAGCGGTCACGCCGAGAGGTAGAGCCGTGATCCATTTCCAATGAACTGCATCCAAGAGAGAAATGGTGGAGCTTCGCTACGAGCCCATTGCAGCAAGATTACAACTGAGACTTCCGAAGCAGAAAACACATGACGACACAGTTTCACGTTTAATATACGAAGACAGAGTGGAATTCGCTGTCGAAGATCGAAGTGCTGAAAAGTTATGGGCTGGGTTTGAGCTCAGATGGGCTTTTTACATTAGCCACCCCCTCTCTCGTTCTCTCTCGACGCTAAAGCGCGCTCGCTATCGTTTTCTCTCAGTTACTTGATTTGTCAGACGGAGAGTTTCTGGCGTGATCTTTTGGTACGTTCATAAATTTGCTTAATCATTTCAGCTCTATGACATCTTTCTCCCTTAAGTTCAGAAATGTATCGTTAGTTCGATCTCTTCTTTGTTTTAATTTGATTGTTTACGTTTTTCGCCTCTTTAACAAAGATTGTTTCTGTTCTTTTTTTCCTTAAATAAACTTGCGTAAGTTCAGAAATTTGTTCGATTGTTCTTTATCTGCTCATTCAATCTCTCTCTAAGCACTCTGATTCTGTAATTTACATAATTTATAGTTGAGATAGTAATTTGAATTATATAAGTTGATTTTGTTGCGATCTAGGTTTGAGACTTTGGAAGTAGAAAGTTTGAATTATTTCAGGTTTAGACTTACGTCCTTCAAAGATTGTAGATTTTGTAGCATAATTGCTCGAAAAATGTAGGGTCTGAGTCTAGGGATCCAGATGCTTGAACAGAAGCATCGTCTATTAACATCCTATTCAAGCTTTTCAAAGCTGTTTGGTTCTAAATATGCTTGTATTTCGTTTTGGTTCCGTTATGATATGTTTAGATCTTAGGAATAGTAGGGAATGGAAAAGAAATTATGGAGAATTCTATTTCCATTTTTTGGAGTCTTGGAAAATGATTAGGAAGATAGTTGTATGTGTGACTTATACTTAAATTTTCGTTTCATTTTTATCATAATTCCTCACAGACTCACAGTGTTGTCAAAAGCAGGCTTAAGCAAGCTTAAGCTCCAAAAGCGCTGGGTGGCTAAGCGCTCACCCTCCCACTTGCCAGCAAGCGGCGCTTAGTGATATAAACCAGTGCTTTCTTTTCTTTTTCTTTTTGTAAATCGCTGGTTCTCCTCTTCTTTTTGCTCAAACCTGAGAGAACCCTTGCCCTAGCTTTGGACGACCGTTGCTCCCAGTCCCGCGCCAGGTTTGCGCTCTCTCTCTCTCTCCGAGTTTCTCTGTCCAGACTCTTCTCTCTCTCTCTCTCTCTCTCTCTCCCCCCCCTCTCTCTCTCTCCCTCCCCCTCTCTCTCTCTCTCTCTCTCTCTCTGAGTTTTTCTGTCCAATATTTTGTCTTCTCCCACTATTTCCTTCCCTCTCTGTCTTCTCCGAATTTTTCTGTGAATCTGTCAAATAACATTCTGAGCCAAGCGATTTTTTCTGTTCTGATTTTCTGTCAAGTAATATGTTTTCTGTTATAAGTCTAATAATGATGTAGATGATTTGAATGTGGATGACGATGAGTTTTAGCGATGTTTTGTGTATGATGTTGATGATTTGAATTGGATGACGATGAGTATTAGGATATGAACGTATTTTTTGTTTTTTTAAGTCGTGAACTTATTTTAGATTTTTTTATGTTATTTAGTACTTTGAATGTCACTCTAATACCTTTTTAGTATTTTGAATATGACTTTAATGCTTTTATGTTAGCGTCCATTAAGCCCTCGCTTAATGTGGCGCTTAGTGCTTAAGCCCTGGGCGAGCCTTGGCGCTTAGGAGCGCTTAGCGCTTTTGACAACACTGACTCCTCATACTTTTCGTCTCATCTCTTTTTCATTAATATTTTTCAAGGCAAACAAAGCCTGATGGGTTTGGTTATTATAGGGTGATTGGCCATGATGGAAGGTGCTCGGATTCGACTGAACCGGTGGCAGCAGACAGCAGTTGCGCTTGGTTCAGCGGTTGGAGCACTGCTAGACCCGCGAAGAGCAGATCTAATTGCAGCTCTTGGGGAGACAACAGGAAAGCCTGCTTTTGAAAGAATTCTCGAAAGGATGAGGAGAAGCCCAGAAGGCAGGGTATATCTCATTTTCAGCTCTATTATTTCATGTTCTTTGCATTTTCATCATTTTTAGCAATGAATGAATGAATAAGTCTGAATATGATTAAGTGATTGATGAATGTAATAATGACAATAATACAGCTTAACCACACTAAACATGCAATCATCTGTTTGTGTTTTCCCTAGTTTATGGATCATAGTTGATGGCATAATTTTTCGATGGTAATTGCACATGTTGTAATGGAATTATTACGAATGATCAGTTGAAAAGCCTAGTCCAATCACTCTTTAAAACCTAGGTGTTAAGGAGAGGGGTACTAGAATTTTATAACTAGCACAGAATTGGCAAGTCTAGGCGATGTGAGACAACATTCCAACACACCCTCCTGGACCACAACACGGTAGCCGAATTAAGCAGCATACCAAACAATCCGATCATTTATGATACCTTTTGAAAATCCTGGCACATTTTAATACATTTCTCATATTAAAATTGTTTATGCTAACATTAATTTCCAAGTCTCTATTCCTAGATGAGAGTTATCAGTATGAATACAGAATACAGTATTTAGTCAGAGAAGCTCAAGCTTCTAAGGTTTTGGATTAAGTTTTGTATCTGAACGAGTCACCTGAAAAAGATTAGCTGAAATGCAATTTCCTGAGTCTTTTTTCTTTTTAGGCATAGAATTGGTGTTTTACTTTTTATTCTTCCTCTTTCAGAGTTAGCAATTGTAGCTGCGTTTTGGTTACATTTTCCTTCTTAATGGCAACTTGATCAGTCTTTTTTTTGTTTCAATTGTCGTATCTGAGGCTAACTTTCAAGCGTTTTTTTGCTTGCATCATATGGAATCTTTCTAGAGAGGTCTTCATGGATAGAATCCTGCAAAATAAAATACGATTTTTGAACCTCTTGTTTGTTTTTAAGTAGATTTAGGAGAAAAGACTAAGTTACCATTTATTTGAAAATTTTCTACTGAACTTGGTGGTTGCTAGACCATGGTCTAGCCAAACTATTTTACTAAACTATGGTCTAGCTAGTATCATTCTCAACTTTAGAATGCTAGACCAGTGTCTAGCAGAAGAGTTTTGGTCTAGCAAGGGACAACTTAGCCCATTCTCTGTACAAAAGAATGTCACATTTCATTAAAAATAGTCAAGAGTCTAAAAATCGTTTTTTCTATTCTCGGTGGTCTATCCATAGATATTTCTCTTTTTTTCTAACAGGTTTTGTCATATTCCAGTACAAGATCTTACCTGTTGGCCAGCATGCTAATGTTGAATAATTTTCACTCGATTGCTTGTATCGATCGAATTTTTTAAATTGGCTCAAGTAGGCATATTAAATTCATTAGCCCATCGTGGATTCTCCTAATAGGCAATCCTAATGGATCGACCACGGGTCATATCATCAAAAGTGGGCCATGCATGGGACATGCCATCCAACACATTTGGTGCAGCATATGCCAACTTCATGGGATCCAGAAACTTTTCTCCAGACGATCGTCCTCCAGTCCGCTTCATGGACACAGATGATCTAGCATATGTAGCCATGCGGGCTCGTGAAGTGCACGATTTCTGGCATACCCTTTTTGGTCTTCCCACCAACTTGATTGGTGAATCAGCTCTAAAGGTGATAGAGTTTGAGCAAATGTATCTCCCAATGTGTTTAATGTCTGTGTTAGGAGGCACGGCTAGATTCAATGAGAAGCAAAGGAGATTATTCTTTCAGCATTATTTCCCATGGGCTATCCAAGCCGGCATCCAGTGCACGGATCTCATGTGTGTATACTACGAGCGGCATTTCCACGAGGATTTGGACGATGTCCGGACGAAGTGGGGGATTATTCACGCTCCTACTGTTATGAAATAAAATTTTGCTTGATCACCATTGCAGATGGTTGGTTGAGTTATCATGTATTGTCTCTCAGGCACCTTTCTTTTACCATCTTTTTGCTTTAAATGTTGGAGTACATATGGTCAAATAATACAAAATTCATTTCGAGTACAAGGGAATGAATGTCTATTAGATTTCAGAGCCTATCACATGTCAATGGTCCTTATGAAATACTTTAGATGGAGGGAGTTTTTTCATTTTTGAATTCAATTGTTAGTGGTTTACGACTAAAAATATTTTTATACATTAAAATAATATCATTTTAATTCATAATTGTCATATATGTTTCGTTTTGCATATGTTTTCATGTGCATATATAAGTATTTTAAGATTGTATCTAATAGAAATGATTTTACATATTAAAAAATATTTTAAACAATAACGTCTATGACTAAATAATGCCAACTCATGACTTGCGAAATGGTGCTAAATTCTGAAGACGATGACAACACGTCTCGTTCTCTTGAAACCTATAAAGCTTGTCTCTCATTTGTCCAAATTAAGTATATAGAAAGAATAGAACTATAAAATCGAAAAGGAAATAAACCAGGATCTTCTCTGTTACTACTAATAGCTATACAATCACCAAAAATTAAGTCATAGCGAATTGTATATTAAATGCAACTTCTTGAATGTCTAAAATGAAGTAGCTTGATTGAGTAAATCCCAACCACGCCACCTAAAATATTACATCACATCATGCAGCTAGTATCCGCTGTTTACATAAAAAGATGAAGCATTGCCTCATCCAAAATATAGATTTCACATAGACAGTAAAAATAACACCGACAAGGTATGGCGGCATATCTCAGTTTCCACCGCCACCCCCAGCTGGCCCCGCACCAAAGAGGTAACCAAGAGAGGATCCACCACCAGGTGCAGCGTGAACCTTAGTAGAGGGTCGATCCTGAAGCCAGAAAGAACATTGATTTATCACAATGATATTTTAGGAATTAAACCATAGAGAAGCACACTTAAAGCATGAAACAAGTTGGAAGGAAATTCAAATTTGATTAGTAGTGGCATAAATTTGAGAAAAAATGAATTAAACAATCAAATATTTTTTCATTGCTGATAAAATAAATATGTAGCTCATTACATACCTGCCAGAATAATTAAAAAAAATCCGTATCAAGTTTACATGAGAACACCTAGTGAGAATGATTTAAGATTTGGAGTAATGATAATAGTTAGAGGCTTAGTTGGTGTTTGGTTCAATTAATAGAATTGATGTAATGCAATGGAAATACGATGGGCACGTATTTATAAATACCCATTCTTTTGCTTAGTTACTAATTTGTGTTGCTTAGAAATGAAACAACTTTTTCAATGGGTACAGGAATCCTCATTCCTCTATCTCAGTCATGTTATCTTCATTCCATTCTTAATTCATACTTTCCCACTCTTTCATTCTCTCTATAAATCATCTCCTCTCCCTCCTATACTTCCATTTTTTTTCCATTTTCATTGGCATTTCCATTCCATTCAACTACATTCATTTGACCAAACACTACCTTAAAGTAGACTGATTCCTATTTTCAACTTTATCACTAGCAGAAAAATTAACATTTTCTAACATCGGACTTATTACTCATCATTCTGCTGCTTAAGCTTTTATTAGCATTATGCATTCTAAAAAAGTACAGATGAGGGTCAGTTCTACAAGGCACAGATACTAAATCAGAGCCTTGTACTTACCTCATTCTGGTCTTGTGGTGCATAAACGTATACTAATGATAATTAAAAGAAAGGAAGAGAGTAAGTGAAGTTCTTTTTTACTATTGGTAAAAGAAAAAATTTATTACTCATGGAAAAGACCCGAGGAAGAGGAGATAGATACAACCTAAGTCTACGGACTGTTCTCTAGGTTACAAAGGTTTTTGCATTATCAGAGCCAGAAAAAAGGATTCATTTACCACTCCTTTAATGTATAAAGAAGAGGAGATACAAGATGAGTCTTCTAAATCAAGTTTTCTTTTTTACTTAAGTCTTCTTAATCTGTGATGAAATGCAGAAATGTACATCTTAATCCAGTTATTGGAAAGTCATTTTGCAAGATCTTAAGGGATTCATCATGTTGAAACTTTTCCATCCCAACCATATAATGACATCTCAGAATATCAAAGAGGAACAAAGAAGGCTGAAGATGATCAAAAGATACATGGTAAAAACTTATTGCTAGGACAGATTTGAAAGAGACTTAGGTTCAAATAATATTGAGAGAAAATGAAAGATGCACACAACAAGCACGTAGAAACATATCCACACACACACATAAACATGCGACCATCATATAGGTAGAAAATTATGTAATGTGAAATGACTTCTCAATGCCAGATCAATTATGCCATAATGTAAGATAAAACAGAAACAGTGATGATAATCGTACCGTGATAAAGTTCCCTGTGTTTTGACCATCGGCTCTCATATAGTTGTTTGTTGAAGTACTATGAATACCAGCAGGAATTTGCTTTGTAATATCTACTGGTGGAGCAGCAGGGGCGGGTTTGGATGCAGACCCATTATTCACAGTTGGCACTTCAGCTGGCGGCGCCTGAGCATTAGATGCAGCTGGTGTTGGAGACTCTCCACTACCAAACAGATAGCCCAATGAACTCTGTCCTCCACCGCTACTAACCCCACGACCCATGCTCTCCGATTTCAGATTAGAGGAACTCTGACTGTATCTTTCAGATTTCAATGAGAGAAAATTAGTACACTCATACCATAATACTAAAAACAACCAAACAGTATAATACTGAGACTAATTACAGTTTGACTCAAGATGTTTTACACCTCTAAACTTGACTGATTCTAAGGAAGAAAGTGTTATACTTTCAATTGACGACTTCTCAAACCTCGCTGCTTCTATTACTACGCATTAAATGCTTGACTGAAGCCTTCTACCTCCAATGAAAATTTACAAAAACAGGTGTGAAGTCACCAGTTGTATTCATGCGTGACATGCAATGCAAGGTGCTCCTTATTTTTTCCACCAAATCTACTAAAAGTAATGTTATCCCTCCTTCTTCTCCCTCTTTCGGTCTTTCTCTCTGCCTGGGGAGAAATTAGTCTTGTGTTACTCAACTACTCCTTACTATCTCGACAGGATTTTATTGTTCTTTTGGGAAAAATGTCTACATTTTCCATGGTTCCGATATACTTATAAAAATTTCTCTTGTCTAAGACTTTAATTGTTGATATGCAATGGATCTATGAAAATTACTGCAACCATATTCACAAACTTTCAATGCATATATATAGGTTCTATGAGAATTATAATGTGATTAAGCTTTTGCTCTGAATAATCTGAATTATATAAGCCAAAGGGCTAGATAAGCCAAAGCGAATCCCTGCACCTGAGGAAATAATATAATGCCGGTAGAAAGTCCCCAAATGGTATTGTATTTTTTAATAATATTGTTAGATTATCAATCACCAAATCACTACCAAAAAGAAATGTCATTCTAGCCCAGGAAGTGCTAACTCTAGCAATTATAGGCCTTAAGACAAAACATAATAGAAGGCCTGTAAAATTGTAATTATTCTCACTCTAACAAAATAACAAGACAAGATGAATGCGGCAAACTAACAGCACTCAACACCTAAATCATTTTGCATCTTTGAATGAGAAAATTTTGGTCAGACAATATACCACTTTCAATGGTATTTTTACACACAATACAGCATGACATCAATTTATCTTTTTTCCTTCAAGTACATAGTTGGACAAGTAATATGTAGGAATGCGTACTACATACTGAGCAATTGTTTCACAAAAAAAAAAGTCCCAGCTACAGTAAACAAATTCATATCGATATAAGCGCATCTCAAGCAAAACGCAATCATAGAGCACAGAAAATCAATTTACTTGGTATCGTTAAGCAAATATGCATTGGAGAAAGAAACAAACATATGCGAAGAAACTTGAACTACAAACGATATCCCGAAATAGACATCGTATAAGGCGAAGAGAGCGAAGAATGAATTATAAGTAAAACACAGCAACAATCTGACTCCCTACAAATAATAAAGCTTCAACCCAACCACAGATCAAATCAAATCAAGAGAGATGCTTGAATCGCACACTCGCCCACACCGAAAAAAAAAACATAGACGTAACTAGATCTAGAAAGGAAATGCACGTTGCTATGAAAAACGTTCACACATTTTCGCAGCAAATGCATTACACAAGCTGAAATAAACATCGAATTAATATAAAACAATTCAGAATTTCAGAAAAAATAGAAAAGGAAAATGTCAAATCAGTTATATCTAAATGATGGAATTGTCAGCATAACCCTTCGACGATCAACCTTCAAGATCGGAGTTCAGAGGCAGAGATCTATGGCTAGGGTTAGAGCTTTTCACATACCTCGTCGCTGCGCTCAGATCTAGGTGAAGGTCCGGAGAAGAGAGTTAAAGGAGCAACTGGGCAAGTGAGAGACGGAGTGAAAACCTCTTTGACGTCATATATAGTGCTGGCTGAGATTTTTCAAAATAATTGTTCCACGTCCCTAATTCTTCATCCAGATTTTCTCTTTTTTTCTCTCTCTAAAAATACGTTTCCTTGGATTTATTTATCGAATATAAAATAACACAAGCAACCATTTTAATTAAAAAAATGCTTTAAAGAAAAATAAATTGTTACGTAACTGTAACTATATGATGTTGATTATTATTATATTTTGATATTGTGTTTAATCTTATATTATGAAATATAAACTAATAAATAAAATATATATTTTTATGAGGTGAATATATAATTTCACATCATATATTGTCACAAAATAATAATGAATATTATAGTATAACATAACGTTATTCAAATAAATAAATATCTCAATTTATACAGTAAGATTATAAAAATTTACGAGATGCTACCAATTATGTTGTTCAATCATCGGCAAAGCTAGGGGATAAGGATGTCAAATCATCACTACGGGTATCTGCATTTATGGATCGAGTATGAGTTCTTATAAATGGGTATGGCTTAGTTTGATTTTTTATTTTTGTACCCGTCAGATAGCAAACTGGGATAACACAGTCATTGAGCACCAATAAGCTATCTTCAAAGACAATAATCATCCAATTCCTAAAAGAGATGTGAGGTATTTTCAAATCACAATCAAAATCAATCATCAATTTTATAATTTAATCTAATCAAAACTCATCATCAATTTTTTTTTTAAAAATGCCCAAAAAATCAACAATTTTACGATCACACAAAACCGAGTCATCAATTGAATAGGCGAACCAAAATTGATCAGTTTTATAATTGAATCGAATCAAGATTCATTAATTTTTTAATCAAACGAAATAAAAATTTATCGATTTTATAATTGAACCAAACTAAATTATCAAATGTGTAATCTAATAACCAAACTAAAATTCGTGTTACAACTGAACTAAAACAAAATCATCAATTTATGATTGAATCAACAAAACTAAAATTCATAAAATTTGTAACCGAACCAAACCAGAATTTATTTACTTGAGAATCGAGTAAAATTGAGCCATCGACAGTAAAACTAAAACCCATCAATTTTATAATCGAATCAATCAAAAATTCATCAATTCAATAATCAAAACGAATCAAATTTTATTAATTTTATAATCAAATAACGCAACTTATCAAATTTATAGTCAAATGGAATTGAATTTTGTCAATTTTACCATGGAACCAACCCAAATTGATAACTTTATGATAAAATAATCAAAACCAAAATCATCAATTCTATAATCGAACCAAGCTGGAATTCATCAATTTTACAATTGAATTAAATTGAATCATCAATTAAATAATCAAACTAAAATTTATTGATTTTATAATCGAATTAAACTAAAAGTCATCAATTTTATAATCGAATAATACATCGATATTATCATCAAACGGAATAGAAATTTATTAATTTTACAATCGAATCAAATAAGATTATCAATTTTAGAATAGAATAATCAAACTAAAATTCACCAGATTTATGAGTGAACCAACACGAAACATCAATTTTATAATATAATAGAATCATGAAACTAAAATTCATCATTTTATTATAGAACTAAACTAAAATTCATCAAATTTACAATCGAGTCAAATCAAATTCAATAATTTCATAATCGAATGAGTGATTCTAATTCTCTCATCTCTTGACTGTCATTTTACTACGTCGACAAAAAAATGACATACATTTATAAGGTAATTAAAAAAAACGGGTGATGGATAGCCCACGAGTCATCCATACCCGCCCAATCCAATTTATAAAGGTTATGAGGTGGTTATGGAGATTAAAAGTAGTGTGCGGATATAGGACTGGTAAATTTGAAACGCATTATATCCGCTCATTGACATCTATACCGGGGGCATGACAAAAAATGACTTATCTCTAAGAACTATCTGAATGTGTGTATTGAAAACGAAATTAATTTATCATAAACCCATTTCATGGAATTTTTTGATTGAGAAACGTCGAATTTTTATGTGATAAATGATTAGATTAATTTAAAAATAGAAAATAATCATTTTTATTTTTTGGTCAAAAGGTAAACTTATTCAATCATAAAAACACACACAAATACACGTATATAAGGGACGTACCCAAGTAATACACTCAAAACAAATAAAACAGACAAAGTACATGAATACACCATTAGCACATAAATAGACATTAGATCACCATATAAGTAGATGATATGATCAATACTTAAGTTTATGTTTTCTATTTCGGCACCCATTGAAAAATACATTCGGTTCCACCTCTGCTTTCTTTATAACATTCTACTTATCATAACCTTGCAGTATCATGTAATACACTACTAAGGCTTTCTTCGTAGCATTTTACTTATCTTGAATCAAGAGACGTAATATATAATACACCACCAAGGCTTTCTTCGCCGCATCACATTATGCACTACTAAATCTTTCTCCGTTGCATCCTACTTATCCCAAACCCTGTCATATCACATAATACTATATCGTGGCTTCCTCCATAGCATTTCAGTCATGATATTGACCTTACCATGGATAAATACTACCATATCACATAGACACATTTCCTAGCGCCACTAACTAGGGTTGTTGGGTTTATTATCCCTTATGCCATGTCACAATTGGTATGTAATTCAACTCGACGCAGCGAGTTTGTACTTGATACCAAACTAAGCAACATGTTCCTATTCCTACGTCCATGGAATCTATTCTATTAATCAAGAAGATGTTTCTTTTGTACCTCTTTCAGACGATCAAAGAATAAATAAATAGTTAATATATTTAAGATAATTGTGCATTTACAAAAGATCGTCTCAATTCATTATATTTATCAAACCTGAAATGTGATATGTGAGCGTCTATGTACGCCATTCTCATAAAAAAATTGAAATGGAGTCATGGTTCCACTGAAGGAGCTTAAATCTTTGGGAGCGCCTACGTACGCCGTTCTCAGAAGAAAATTGAAATGGGGTCATGGTTCCACTGAGAGAGCATAATTCTTTGGGAGCATCTGCGTACGCCGTTCTCAGAAGAAAATCAACATTGGGTCATGGTTCCACTAAAGAAGCCTAAATCATTGGGAGCATCTACGTATACCGTTCTTAGAAAGAAATCCAAACGGGGTCATGGTCCCACTGAAAGAGCCTAAGTCCTTAGGACCGTCTATGTACGCCATTCTCATACGGGGAAGTCTGAAAGAATGGAAAAGGAAGCATCCTCAAACTTCATAATGAAAAAAGAAAATGTCTTCATAACGGAAAAGAAAATTCTGAAGAACGGAAAAATAAAATGTCTTCAAAATGGAAAATGAAATGTCTTCAAAACGGGAAAGTCTGAAAAATGAAAAAGGAAACATCTTCAAAACGGAAAAGTCTGGAGAACGGAAAAAGAAATGTCTTCAGAATGGGAAAGTTTGAAGAACGGAAAAGGAAACATCTTCAGAACGGGAAAGTCTGGAGAACGGAAAAAAATGTCTTTAGAACGGAAAAGAAAATGTCTTCAGAACGGGAAAGTTTGGAGAACGGAAAAGCAAAAGTCTTAAGAACGGAAAATTCTTCAGAACAGAAAAGAAGTTGAGGAAATAACTTTAAAGTAGAAAAGAAAATAAGTTGTGGAAAAAACTTCAGAAAAGAAAAAAAGAGTTGAGAATAGAACTTCAGAAAAGAAAATAATTTGAGGAAAGAATTTCAGAAGTATAAAGAAGTTGTGGACAAAACTTCATAACAGAAAAGAAAAAAGTTGAGGAAAAAACTTCAGAGCGGAAAAGAAAAGAAGTTGAGGAAAGAACTTTAGAACATAAAAGAAGTTGAGGAAAGAACTTCAAAAAATGAAGATGAGGCCGTGATTCTTTATTTGAACCTAAGACATTGAGAAAGCATATATATCATTTGGAAATTAAAGTCTTGTCGTCGAGAACATATTTCACAAAAGAACATAGTTATTCTCAAGATAACTAGGCCAAAAGTTTCATAAGTATTTAAGAACGGATTTTGTTAAAAGCTTGAAGTCGACACCGTACCGGATTTTTGATCCCTAAATTTTACTAAGTCTTTGAATGAAGTACAACAAAATGGAGTTCAATAGAAGAAAAATTGCACAAACAAAGTAATTCATATTGATCGAAGCAGAAGTACAAAGGGAAAATATGAAACGAGAGAAGGAAAAAGAAAATAAGGAAGCAGTAGAAATTCTACCAACAAATGCAGAACATCAAACTTAAACTCATGCGACGCAATTATGAAATGGTACACTCACTCTTTACTCATCTCAATAAATTATTATGTTCTTGTTCTTGTACAACATTCTTGTCACATATCTAAACGTACGAGAGAAGAGAAATGAAAAATGAATAAATGGGAAAAACTCTACCAATGAGTCCATCGTGAAAGTAACAAAAAGACATAACAACAGATGACGAATAAGTAACCATCATCGACAACAAACTGATAGAAAAAACTTGTTCAACAACTGCAAAGCATTTGTGAACTGGAACAGAAAAATGTAATGGCAGAAAGAAAAGGAGAAACCACAATTGGCGACAGACAATCGAAATGTTACATGGAAAAACAACGTCGCATGTTTTCAGGAAGCACGTAAGAGCGTAAACGGGCATACATAACGTTAGAACAAAGAAAAAATGATCATTACACATCAACGAATAAAATTCTGTTGAGCGTAATGGGGGTCAATGTACAAGTAAAATTTCACATTACACATGGCGAGATCTAGACCGAAGACTCCATCGAGGAGAAGATAGAGCGAGAACTGTAGGATCAACTAGGCGGTTATGAAAAATAGACCAATCAGAAAAAAGTAAATGGGTTGTCGACGTGGTAATCCAAATAAATGTTAATCAAGACCATTGGATTGATCAGACGATCAAGATTTACTAAGTTGTTAATGCTAATAAGCTAGATCTCATGGAATATTCTATTGATCCTATTTTCAGATAAAATTAGATAAATTGTATTAGATTCTATGTAAACTAGGGGTGTTCAAAACCAAATTGAACCGGTCGAGCCGAACCGAAAATGATCGGTTTGGTCTGGTTCTTTATGTATGTTTGGTTCGACTAAGAATTTGGTAGTTTTCAAACTGAACCAAAACTTTAAATTTATATAAATTTTTAATTTTTTATATATGATTTATTATAAAACCGAACCGAAACAAAACTTTAATTTTATATTTTTTTCAATAATATCATTAAAAAATTATTTTTATTAATAAATATTGAACCAAAGAACCGAACTAAAACTCACTGTTTGGTTTGGTTCTTTTAGTATTCACGGTTCGATTCGATTTTGTCACCGAACTGAACCGTGAACACCCCTAATGAAACCAATTGAATGTCTATAAATAAAGGTAAGATGTAACTGCAACATAAAAGAGACAACGGTTTGTAAATTGTTTATTCAAAATGAAATACTACCAAAATCTTCCCGTGATTTTTTTTCCTTTAAGGATTTTCTACGTAAATCATGATATTATTATTCTCTCATTCTATCTCTCAATTATTATATATATTTTTATACTATGATATAAAAAATTCACGATCCAACTCTCTGTGATTTTTTTTCCTTTATACATTACTTTTGGAACTCAGAAGATTGATGACGGAAATTTGGTGGAGGACCAGTGTTTTGAAAAGGCAAATGGGGTGACTCAACTCTCCCTAAAACCTCAAGTCCGCTGTTCAAAAGTGATTTACCACATTATCCAATGAGGAATAGGAAGAAAACAAGAGAAGAACAAAATTAGTACGGATAAATATCATCTAAGAAAAAAAATAATGGGTAATTTTGGTGGAAGGAGAGAGAGAGCACTCCACGCTCTTCCAGAAGAGAGAAATGAAAAGGAGGGAGAGAGAGAACTTATAGAAGAGAGATGAAAAGTCTTGAGCTGGAATGGACGAAAATTTGATAAATATTCAAAGATGAAGTTGCTTTGTCGAGGGATAAGAATGGAAATGACTGCACTTGATGATAAAATCCACTAAAATACCTACAAATTTGTCATTTTTCAACAGAAAAACATTTGAGGTAAATTTAGGATTTCAAATCTGTTTGAATTTGAAATCAGTCAAATTTTAAAATGCCAAACAAAAACATTAATTTCAAATCAGATTTAAAATCTTCCCAAATCTTAGAATTCCAAACAAACTATTAGAAGCAATTTTCAAAATCAAAACAGAATAAAATTGACATGAAGGGTGAGCTTAAAATCACACAACCTGTTGTTAATGGTTATATATAGGACAAACTTGTTTATCATAACAATAACCAATTACCTTCGGGAACTTTTAACCTATCTTCTTTTGTAAATGTATTTTCTAATATTCAAAAAATTTGATATAAATCCTTCCCAATCAGACGATACATATTTAAATCTTAAATCAAATGTGCATGTTGCTAGCACATTTTGTGTTGGATATTATTTTCTCCCTCTAAACCTTGATACATATTGCTTTGAAACTTTCGCACGAACATGCTTTCTACCACTTGCTCCAATACAATTTTAAAAATGCAACGCTTATGTAAATCTCTAATAATAAAATCTATGGTAATATGTATAAAAAAATAAATCTTTAATTCGACCTTAAAGTAAGGGTTAAATATTCTACTATTTTGTATTTATAACGGAACCGAAGAATGGGTTAGTTGAATTAAGAATTGATCTTTGAATGATATGATTAAATTTAGTACTTGATGAAAATGACGGCTCACAATTTCACTAGATCGACAAAAAAAATTCAATTGGTATGATTCCTCACATTATGAGATAAATTGTGAAGAAATTTACCAGCTTGCTCTTCAACACGATTGTATTGACTATCCTTGAGATATTTAGTTTGTCTAAGAATATTAATGAGTCTTTAAAAAGAAGTCAGACTCATACATAATATTGCACGACATCCTTCATCACTAAACATAATAAACTATATCAATTGATATCGAATTACTTATCTTTATGGCTTAGGTTCTGAAAGAAACTTTTCAATGTAAGTTAAAGTTTGATAAAATTTGAGTAATGTAATTAAATATCCCAGATAAGTCGGTATGACTCTAATGACCAATCTTATAGTTTATTCTTAATGTCTCATGATCCCTTCATCTATAAATAAATATTAGAATTGAAAATATTAGATACATGATACTGTATGTATATTACACTATTAATTAGTTGAGGGCGAAGGAGGAGACAGAAGGAGAATGGCCTGATGGATAGGAAAGATGATAATTAACATATTCTACCTCATTGTTTCAGATTCAATAGTACCCGAGGACTGCCAAAGTGATAGAGTAACGAAATTTGTCTAAACGATAAGAATTAAATTAAAAATGATAAACATACCATTTAGCCTTAATTGTTACCTTTGGAACCCAAAAGATTGATGAAGGGGTAATTGGTAGAATAAATAAATAACATTTAAGAATGAAATGATGGGTAATTGAAAAATTCATTTCAAATCATAATAGATCTGAAATCCTAACAAATCCTAGAGCTTCCAAACAGACTGTTAGAAGCAATTTCCAAACTCAAAACACAATAAAATTGACATGAAGGGTAGGGTGACCATAGAATCACTCAACCTGTTGTGAATGCACTACAAATGTCATATCTCAATTGGCCTTTTACAACGCTTTAGTGGTGCATAGTGCCATAGTGGGTCAGCTACAGCCCTTGCTAGCCTGTACTCCCAATTTTTTTTACCACATTAAAAAAATAACCCGAGAAAAAGAAACACAAAGAAGAACTACGCCACTCGCCTCCTCGCGAGTACTTACGCTCCTTACTGAAGATCGAAGTAGGTTTTCCATCACGGCCATGATTTCAGTCAATCCCCTCTTCGTGCGCGTGGTACTCTGTCTGTACTACCAAGCGCAATAATCAGGACCGTCTAATCCCGGACTGGCCGTCTGATATTACAACCCGTTTTTAATCAGAACCGTCGATCATGACTACGTATGATCTACGCCGTGATTTTCCAAAACGTGGACCCACTTTCCAAATTAGCATATTTTGAACAGTCGCGCAGTGAGAGGAGAGTTCCCTCCAAGCTTAAAACACGCCGAGGTCTCTATCGGGCTTGATTTCCAAACTCCAACTATAAAATATCGCCTCGAGATTTCCTCGTAATCGCTCTCTCTCAGTCTGCGTCTCTCTCTCTATCTCTCTCTCTCACTATTTCTTGTGGTGGGATTGTGAATCTTCGAAACGAGGTACACTTTCGCATTATGGTTATTGAATTTGTTCTGTGTTTGTATCATTCATAGCGGTTTTGCTGATCTAGATCTGCTATCAGATTTCTCAGATTTCTGTCAGTGAAAGACTTTTTGTTAGGTTTACCCTCTTGTTTCGCATTGGTTCTCTGGGCTTTGGGCTTTGGCGTATTGATCTTGGTTTTCTCCAGATCTAGGAATTTTTTGGGCATTATTTATGGGTTTTTAAGTTCAGTTCAACTAAGGCTCCGTGTATACGATTTATTTCTTCAATAGATCTTTTTTCCTGCGGCATCGTGATCTGTTCAACATAGAAATTTGATGGTTAACGACTAAAGAAAAAGTAGTGTTTTTTTGTGCCAAAAGATGTTTTTTTAAAGGTGAAGTACGTTTTCTCTTTAATTTGTTTGTTGAAAAATACTATGTTCTCAGGCGAAAAAATGTATTTTTCCCCGTATTTTACCTGGATTTCTGATCTTCTCATGAGTTGCTGGTACTTATTGATACAGAGATGGCGGCTCAAACAGAAGATACGCCCACTGCACAGATGGTGGGCAATGCATTTGTCCAGCAGTATTATAGTATTCTTCATCAATCTCCTGAGCAGGTCCACAAATTCTATCAGGATTCGAGTGTTCTAAGTCGACCTGGACCAGATGGTGTGATGACATCTGTGACAACAATGCAAGTACGTTAGACTGAGCAACAAGTAAAAGGAGTATTTTATGGTTCATTAAAAAGTTACTTATTAAGAAACTGCATCACATTCAACCTGGGGAAGTTCAAGTTCCACACACATGGCCATCTGCTTTTTCTCATTAATAAATGTTGCATCTTGATTTACCTGTCTTAATTTTGCAATGCATCAATTCTCTGATATATAGGTACGGTAGTAAAGCAGGTAGAAAAAGTTCCACCTTCGCTGCTTGTAAGTTTTTGAGATAGAGGAACCAGAATTGGTTTTGGATGTCAGTGAGAGATGAGTAGTTGAATACATTTTAGCTCCTAGGGTTCAAGGGTCTATTGGTTCCTCTAATGATAAATTGAGAGTCTGCATTATTCCGATGATACCTAATTTTTTACAAAGACTTAGTTGTTACCATTAATCTAAAAACATAGTGAAACTGAAGCTACATGGAAGCCTGCCACTGTAGGAGCAGTTCAAGCTTGCCACTCATGACTATTTTCTGCCAGTGGTTCTAACTAGCATTATGCCTGTATAGGCTTTTCTTCATGATTTATTTTATTGTTAAGGTGAATCTATTATCCTTAAATAAACCCAGAAGCATTCTTATTAAAAAAACACGGGCGGGTTATACAAAGATCAGAGACACAAGGAAGAATGACTAGTGTAAGGTGTTGTGTATAATGTTGATTGTGGTTTCTTCACTTCCATTCAAATTACACTCTCATTCTCAACTATACACCAAATACTAGGAACATGGACACCTACAAAAAATAAATCCTTTCTTCGCCACATTGTTCTTTGACTTCTAGAGCTCTTTTCAAACTTGGTCTCTGGTTCTACCATCGTGCTTAAAGTTCTTTGTGCTGTGTTGTTTGTCCGCACTGAATACTGAGTTACTACATGCAATGATGACCCATAGTATCATCACATCGTTCTATTTCAGACTAGTGTATTTGTAAGAAACACATTTTGTTTTGAGACTTTTGTGAATGAGATTCTAAATCAGATTTTCCTTTGGAGCAGGGAATTAATGACAAGGTAGTCTCCATTGACTACAAAAACTATAAAGTTGAGATACTGACAGCTGATTCCCAGAGTTCATATAAAAGTGGGTTGATTGTCTTAGTGACAGGATGTTTAACTGGGAAAGATAACTTGAGAAGGAAGTTTTCTCAAACTTTCTTTCTAGCACCTCAAGACAATGGTTATTTTGTCTTGAATGATGTTTTTAGGTATGTGGATGAATCTGAAGCAGTTGCAGATTTGAGTACACCTGATGTTGTTGAAAGTGCTCCAGAAGCTCCTCCAACTCCAGAACCTGGTAGGTGTAGAGGTTGGATCTAATTTTCCCCTTTCTTGAGTTTATTTACGTCTTCAGCTTTTCCTTTGAAAGATCAATAGTTTTTACTCTTCTTTTGCAGTGTCAACTGATGGTGGTTCTGATCTCTCTGTGCTAAATCAAATGCCCCCTTTGGTGGAGGCAACTAATAAGGATGAAGAAAAAATCCCCGCAGTGGAAAATGGAACAGTATTAAGTACAGAGAAAGGTTTTGCTAGTGATCATTCGGTTGACTCAAGTCAGAGCGACGTACCTGCTGTCACTGAGACAATTGCTCCTACTGCTCAGGAGGATACTCCTAAGAAGTCTTTTGCATCAGTGGTAAGTTCTTGATGAGTCATTTTAGTAGAATTCTCCACAACCAGGCTTTAATATCATGAGTGGGGCAGGTGAATGCACTTAAGGAAAATGCTGCTCCGTTTCATATGAGGGTTTCTCCTGCTAAGCCGGTAGCTAAGTCTGTGGCGCAGGCACAACCACAACCACCGGCACAGGCTCAGGCACAAGCACCGGCACAGGCACAGGCTCAGGCACAGACATCTCCAGCTCCTGAAGTATCAGCTCCTAAAAGCAACAATTCTGTGGAGAAGAGCAATGAACATTCAGGTTTTTTCTTTTAATGTGTTTGAGACCCTTCCCTCACTGACATGAAGATGCTTGCATCCTCTTCTCTTTTAGTTCTAATCTTGTTTCCGTTGGTATCATTTTCCCAACTACTAGTTGCAGCTAAGGGTTATGCCATATTTGTTCCAAATTTGCCTATGAATGCTACTGTTGAAGAACTTGAAGAGATTTTTACAAAATTCGGGTCCATTAAACCTGATGGTATTCAAGTTAGGAGTAATAGGGTATGAGTTTTGTTCATTCTTTTTCACTTTGCTCCTCATAAGCTTTTCTCAAATTTAGAATATCAGCTCAGCTTGCTTAATATTTTATTCCGACAGCAACAGGGATCATGTTTTGGTTTTGTGGAATTTGAATCTGTACATTCCTTGCAAGATGCACTCCAGGTATAGACTTGGCTTTTCTATATTCGTTATAAAAGTTTTATCGTGTTCTCACCAACAAGAAAACTGTGTTCCAATCTCTTGTGCTGTTTGGGATTATGAGTCTTGTTCCTTTCATGTGTTGGATGTGCACTTAAAAGCTATTCAGAAATTCAGAATTAGAAAGTTGCACAAAAAGCTTTGAGTGAAACACTTCAAAAATTAGTTGTGTAAAGAGTTGCGCCCTTGACTATTCATTAAGTTTGCATCTCGTTATGAATCTCTGGTACTTCTCTGTGCGTCATTTTCCATCTATTTCTGATTAGCTCTTACTCTTCTTTCTTCTTTCCCGTATATATATATATATTTTAAGTTTTCAAGATGTACTGTTCATAACATACTGCATGCTCTAAAACAGGCTTCCCCCATTACACTCGGCCCCCGCAAACTTTTCATTGAAGAAAGACGAGGTAAGTTCACTTTCATCAACCTTTTTTTCTCTATAAACACTCACTCACTATGTCTATCAAGTAAGGTCATACTTCTTTTGGTACAAAATTTTAAATTGTGTTCATCGATCCAAGTCTCTCATATACTACGAAAGCGATATGAATAAGGCGCACACATTTGCTTAAAACTCAGTTTTCACAGCCGATTGGATTACACTGTGCATTGACTTTAGTTTTGATTATTTGGTGATTATTGCAGCAAACAATGACAGAGGGAGGTTCCAATCAGGAAGGGGCGGCGGCGGCGGTTACAGAAATGAGAATTACAGAGCCCGTGGGAACTTTAATGGAGGCCGTGGCCAAGGAAAATATGAATTTGGACAGAGAGGTGAGTTCCCTAACAGACGGGGCAATGTCGAGCGCAACGGAGATGGTTTCCAGAGGGCATATCAAAATGGTGGAGGGAGAGTTGCACGTCAAGCAGCTGCAAATGTAGCTGCTGCTTAAGTGTAGGTTGTTTTGACAGTTTGGGATTAGATTCTTACTTGGCTGCTGCATCTACGTTTTGTTTTTCCCTTTTTGAGAAGATTTTATATGATAAGGGGAGTTTTGCCTTTGAGATGTTAAGATGGCGGCGGCATTTTGGAGTTTTCTTTTCTTTCATTAGTTTCATCATCTAGAGATTCTAGACTAGAGTTTTTATTGATTTATATTGTGTTGACTTGTCGCAGAGTATCTCTTTTGAAAGTTGAAACTACGAACACAGGGCGACAGGAAATTCACTGCCTTTCTGGAACAATATATAATTTTATTCTTTGAGAATGATTGCTCAAAAATCTCATGATATTCAAGTTTAGCTTTCTTGAAATAACCCCCCATTCTCTTCCTTCGTTTTAACTTCTCCTTTTGCCACGTTATCTATTGTTGAAAATGGAAAACGGTATTCTATTATTTACGTATGATTCACTGAAGATGAGTTAGTTTGTGAGCGTTTTTCTATAAATGTTTTAATACATTAAAAAAATTTGTTATAAATCACATGTAGTTAGTGTTGTTTGAAAGTTATTTTAATGTGTAAACAAGTATACAAAAACACATGTTATAGTGTTTCTTAAAAATATTTTTTACAGATAAAAAAATATTTTTTAAAATAGAGGAAATGGAAAGAGTAGTTAATTAATGACCTAAAACATATATGACGTAATTATGAATTAATATAATTTTTATTTCAATGTATAAAAATATTTTTAACATTTTTAATCATAAACATTAACAAATATGCCCGGAGTATATGTCATAGTTTAATTTACTTCTAACCCTCTCCTTGATCCATGATTTTGACGAAGAAAAATGTTACCTAGTACTACCATGCACTGATTACTGTTGAATTTGTAAGATTTATTCTGCTATACATCAAAGGGCTTGATGAGAGAACTTTTGATTGACTATTAAGTTCAGTCGTCCCTAGTCGTTATAGTTTCATGTCACGCTCACGCCTGATAGTTAAAGAAATAGGACGAATTTCAATACCAAGCATTTTCAAGTCGGTGGTGGATGGCGGTCCTTCTCATGATATTATCACATGACATAACATTGCTATTAAATACAGTTAACAAAGTTCTAAAATCAAACAAAAGGGATTCTAGCTTCTAAAGACTTGTAAGATTACTATATTTGATCATGCAAAGCAATCTTTTGTTAAATTACGTGGTAATGTTAGATTACCATGTTTCTTATTGAGAATACGTGCATTGGAAAATTTATGTACTAATAATATACTTCAGGAACAATTAATTAATAACTAAAAATTCAAAAAGATCATTTCTAGATTTTAATTTTAATAAATAGAATAATATTTTAAATAATACAAAACAAAGTATCAGTATGAGTTTTAAAAAACATAATAGTTATTTTTATAAGAAACATAAAATTTATGAATAATTATTGATAGATTTTAAAACCATAAATACCTTTCGTGTTCAATCTCCCACATTTCCGTAGGAATATGAATCTATTTGATTCTCCTTTAAAATGGTAATGTGTTAAACTGAACTATATGTTCAGAACATATTGGAAAACTCTCTGCATGGTGGATATAATAATCTTCCTGATGCAGATTCTTAACTTGTATATATTGAGGAAAAAACAGATTTCTAGAAAAGAATGGGTAAAAGAAAAGAGAGTTTGTCTACTCTAGTACCTATCTAGCATCATGACGGCCAGATTCGCTTTAGCCGTTGGACAACTTGCCTCATCGTCGGCCTAATCGACAGCGTTTCGTCCGTACATTTGATAGCCAAATACAGCATCTCAACCAAATCATCATGGGGACCTACATCCCATAACCCTACAGTAAAGACCTCCTTTGACCTTCCCCGGCTTAACAACATCCGTGCCCAAGAAACAATTGTAAAACCATGCCACTGTGAAGAAAACGAGGGATCCAATGCTTTCTTATCCGATATCAATTCAAGCAGCACCACACCGTAGCTGTAAACATCAGCCTTCTCAGACAAACGACAAGTCGTAGCGTACTCTGGCGCTACATACCCGAAAGTCCCTTCTACATCGGTTGTGGCATGAGTTTCAGAAGTTCCCAAAAGCCTAGATAACCCGAAATCAGACAAGTACGCTTTGAGATCATTACTAAGCAGTATATTACTCGGCTTTACATCACGGTGAAGTACCCGTGGATCACACTCGTCGTGCAGGTAGGAAAGTGCATGAGCTATATCCAAAGCAATCTTGTGAAGAATTTTCCAATCAACAACTCGGTTTGATCTTTCTTTAATGAAGTTTTCCAAATTGCCTCCCGGTAAATAATTGTATATAAGGAACATCTCTGATTCACTAGCATGGTAGCCTATTAAAGTTACAAGATTTGGGTGGCGTACCATTTCGAGAGTCTTGATCTCAGCATGGAAATGCTGAACACCTTGAAACCGTCCGATGGAAAGCCTTTTGACCGCTACGAGTGTTGCTTGAGATATCTCGGCCTTATAGGTGGAGCCGAATCCTCCATGTCCAATGCAATTGGCAGCACTGAAATTCCCAGTCGATTGGACAATGCTCTCATATGTCAAAGGTACTCCAATATCAGTGAAAAGCATAATTTCTCTTGATTCAGAAACCTGAACCCGTGATTGGGGGACCCATTTTCTTGTATAGAAGAAAAAGATAATGAGGGCTAAGAGAACTAGTAGAATCGTTGATGCAGATACTATGGAGGCGATCTCAATCGAGTTTAGTCCATTATCCTGACTGTTACTAACAGTTTCAGATGAAGAAGCTTGGAGGTTTCGTTGTTTCCCATTGGTAATTCTTTGAATTTTGTTCCCACTCCAGTCAAGAACGACAAGCAGTTTCAAATCCCCGAGATTTGGGGGTAGGAACCCAGAAATTTGATTATTAGAAACATCCAAGAGTCGAAGAGATCTGCAATTTTGACCAATCTGCATTGGAATATGACCAGACAATTCATTGTAGCTAACATTTACAAACATTCCAACCAATTTATCACATTTTCCAAATAAACTTCCAGGAAATGATCCATCAAGTCTGTTTCCACTGGCCAGATATGCATATTCTGTATGCTGCTCCAACATTTCGGGTGCAATTGGGAGAGATTGGATAGGACCGGTGAAGTTGTTACCACCAAAATTATGTATCACTGAAACACTATCATTAGTAAATGGCAACCCGCTTGTAATACGTGTTTTACAAGTGAAGAATGATGAATATGAAAATGATGGATGATCTGGTTTCATCTGATCTGGTTTCATCACAGACCTACAGGGAGACATACTGTAATTAAAGCTGGGAATGGATCCTGACATGATGTTTCCACTAATGTCAAAGACAGTTAAACAGGGAACATGAAGTTCCTCATCAAGCTCTCCAGTGATCTTATTAGAACTTAAATCCAGATGACGTAGCTTCTTGCATCTGTTAAAGACTCCAACGATCTCCTCTCTGAAATGGTTCTGAGCTAAGTTCAGCATTTCCAAGTTTTCACAATCACCCCATCTACTTGGCAGCTTGCCCTCAAGATTTGCTATTGGTGCCCAAAATATCCTTAGATTTGGAAGGGTTGTGATTTCTTCTGGAATGGAACCTTCAAAATGATTGCATTCATCTGATAGACTCGAGAGGACAAGAACTGACAATTTTATGCAGCGGCCAAGCTCAGAAGGGATCGGACCACTGAGGCTGTTTCTAGAAAGATCTAGAACCTCGAGATTTTGGAGGCGTCCAAGCTCACGATGATTGAAGCCATTCAACTTATTCGAAAACAATAAAAGAGTCTGTAACTTCTGACAATTTCCCAAACTACCTGGAATCTGACCAACTAGGGAATTTCCGGAGAGATCAATGTGTGAAGATTTTTACAACTGTAGCGAAGGCCAAACTCATCTGGAAAAGATCCAGTTAGCCTATTTTGTGACAAATAAATCCTCTGCAGCTCTGAAAGACTACCCAAAAACCCGGGAACAGTACCCTTAACTTGATTTCCAGCTAAATTCAGGGATTTTAAAACTATACATTGGGAAAGCGAAATAGGAATCTCTCCATAAATGCTATTAAACCCTAGATTCAAAACCCTTAATCTTCTCAACCCTGTGAAATGATTCGGCAACTCTCCATTCAAGAAATTTCCCTCCAGATCAAGTACTTCCAACTTTTTCAAACTCCAAATTGCTACTGGTATTTCTCCATTAAGTGCATTACAAGGGAGTACAAGAACCCTAAGCTCAGAAAGTTTCGCAATAACCGGGGACAGATTACCGATTAAATTTCTATCGCTATGTGAACAAATTCTCCTAATTCCAAAAGCATGATATGGAAACAGAGAGCGCTCTGAGCAAGAAAAAGCTTCAGAATTACCTGTATAGCCATTCCCACCGCCGCTGATATTTAGGGCGGAAACCCGTGAATTCAAGTCGCAGGAGACACCATACCATGAACAGTGATCAGGGCTATTGGGATCCCAGCTGGATATAATCCCAGAGGGGTCGGAAACGGAGCTTTTGAATTCCAGTAGAATCGATTTATCAGAAATCACTTCTCCAGAAATTGAAGAGACGACGCAACAAAGAAAGAGCAAATCCAAGAAAACGAGAGCTCTACCAAACATGCATTTCATTGTCTCTCAAAATGAGAAAACCACTGAAAACCCAGGTAAATCTCTGTCTGTCTCTCTCTCTCTCTCTGCCTGCGAAACTCAAGCTCGTTTCTCTCTAATTTCGCAGGGAAAGTATATTTTCCTTCTGCGACTCGGTCTTCTTGTTCTCAAGTTTGAGCAGAGCAGAGCAGCAGTTTTCACTTTGCTTTCTTTTAATATTTTGTTCTCACTGTTTTCTACGGGAGAGCGTGGACTTTAACGGTGAGAGGTGGGGCTCCAAGCCGGTTAAAAAATGAATATGCTCAGTCCAGACGCGGCGGCTGCATATTGGTAACGAAGGTATAATGAGCCTCAGGCATGATAAATTAATTCGGAAAAATAAGATAGTATGGCTAATTACACTATACCCCTGATTTTTGGTATATGTAATTATATATCATAGTCCCCGTCACTTTTAATTTCTTACACTAATGCCCTTAGGGCCGTTTGAGATGTAGTTATCTCCATATCCGATATCTCTAAATATCTAAAATGTTAATGAAATTTAGAGATTTTCTTGTTTGGTATGATAATTACAAAAATTTTAGATGTCCGAAATCTAAAGATACCCCCAAAATTGAGGGGTATCTCCATACCCAACATCTTTCATTAATTTTTCCATATGCTTTTTTCTAAAATAACCTCCATCACTCACTAACATTATCTTTTGTATACATGCTAAACAATGAATAATTACATTATTAAAATATATTTTAATGTGATCAATTAAAATTTGTTTACTAATTACATAATATGACTACATTTTTTATTTTTAAAATATCAATATGAATATGTGTATAGTAAATTATGTGTTTATGGTCTATTGGATAAATGAAATTATTTTTAACTCTAGCATTATATATTAATTCAAGGATAATGATAAAATTATAAATTGATAATTCTTATGACATTTCATTACACATTCCATCAAAACAAATAAATTAATTTAACAATCTCACAGTTTAATTTATTTTTTATTTTATTTTTATCTTTCCTCAATTGTCATCCTTTCTTATTGTTTTATTTGTTGTATCTTATTAATTAATTATTTCATGCTCAATATTTTTTAAGTAAATTTACAATGTAACCATTATGATAAATAACAATTTAACCATTAAAAATTAGTAAGCATGTAAGTAAAAATGAATAAAAAGAAAATAAAAATAAGAATTACTTTATCAAAGAAATAAAGTAACAATTATATTTTATCCTATTATAAATTAAATAATAATAATGAAAAAATAAATTAATTAGCAAATCACACATAAGCATAATTCAGCCAGAGAGTAAAATTGTAAATCTATAATTATACGTATAAACACTCTCTTTCACATTCCATCAAAACAAATAAAGTAATTTAACATTATCATCATTAAATAATAATATTTTCAAGTGTAACAAATAAAATAATATTAACTTTCCGTATATACACTTTACCACAATTATATTCCAACAATTTTACTCCAGAAATCTTTTACCCGCAATCGTATGCCTCTAATACAAAAATATACTTTAAATTGTTTAAATTGTTTTCGGTGTCATCTTTACTATCACTTCCATCTAAAATATAAACCGACGTGACCTTCACATTATATTTTTTCACATGATATTTTTAATAAGCAAGAGAAAATGATGAGCCTTTACCTTTTTTTTTGTTTTTTATTTATTGTGATCCGTTCAACTATCTAAACGGACCAGATCAAACCGTTTATCTGCCATTGCTATAATCTAAAAATTCTTCGTTTTTAATGTGTTATCATAAAAAAATTTATAATTGAAAGCACAACATATAAACTAAAAATTAAATAGATATGCGATAAATACAAAATGGAAGAAGTGTGAGAATATATATATGTGTGTGTGAGGACGTATAAAAAATTCGGCCCGATCTAAAATGTAAGAAAATTTTGAACCGAACTAAAAGTTTAATTTTTTATCAATCCAAGACTCAACCGATCACCGCTAACTAAACAACCAACTAATCAGATCATTTTTGGTTCAATCTACTTCAATTTGATCAATTTTTACACACCCTTACTTGCGATTAGATATTCAAGGATTTGAAAGCTTTGATATAATGTTTGTTTCTGTTTTAAACTTTTGTTTATGTTTGAAGGAAATCTGAAAGTGTACTTTTTTTTTAATTCCTTGTGGTTTTGAATTTGTCCAATGCTTGGCGTTTTCTGTTCCGCTCATCAGCGATGGGCATTTTCGTCGGTAAAGCTTTTACGGACAATAAAAGTTGCTAAAGTCAGGTAAGATGGGTCAGTAGTACCCTTTACTGGAATTTTGTTTCGTTGCAGGAAGTTTAAGCCACGAACTACGTATCGGTGATCGGTGATTTCATGACGAACAACATGTCATCGCTGAAATCTTTTGGTGATGCACCTAAAGTCGTCGCTGAAACCTTCAATGACGACATGTTATGCGTCATTGAAAGGTTTCACCCAATGTTTATCATGGTGCATGTTATGACATGTGTGTAGATATATATAAACAAACACTGCGCACACATATAAATTCCTCAAGCAGGCCAATGACCAGACAAATGTGAAGATTGATGAGGTCTAACTAAACCAATAAGCCTAGTTTTCACCACCCCATCTGACTTATTGCTCCTCGGTGAACCTTCAGCAACATTAACAATGCCTGTATTTCCCTGCTTCTAAAACAGAAACTTTAGCTTAAACTAACTATATTACTATCTTAATAGCCTTAAACATCACATATATCCAACAATCTCTTGCTTAATATCTCACTACTTCAAATTCTCATCGGGTTGCGTCATTCGTGTATTTTGAGATACTTAGATGGAAGGGTCTATATGCTCCTTACTGAATAGTAAGATATGAAATGATTGGATATAGCGACAATGCATATATATATAAAGGGAAAGCCATACCGCTCTTGCAGATGGTTCAAAATTACGGGCTTCCTTGATCCATGTCCTCTTTGTGATGCTGAAGAGTGTTGTGCTATCACAAGCTCAGTATTTTCTGTGTGGCACAACTGATATTCCTGACAGCCTCTCTTTCATTTCAATTACACAAAGTATAATACCGATAAAAAAATTACACAGAATAATACAGACTATAAATGTAACTATGGTTCACCCAAAAAATTGTAATTGTGAGCAGATTGCAGAGTATTTATCATCTCTGAAAATTAAATTCATAGAGGAAATGAATATAGACTATAAATGATGCAAGATTTCATGGAAGACTTAGATGGCACTAATTGCTAGTTGCTACATTACTTACCCAATCGGCTCTACAGTTTATACCATATGAATCCTCTATACAATGAACACATACAGTACATAGATGAACATAAATGTAGTCACCATCTCTCTTGTGTGTGAGATAAAAGGTATGAGTTAAACCTTTCATTAGGTCGAAAAAGGATAAACATAAAAGGCCATAATCACTTCAAAACTAAGTTTTCAATCTAGCTACAGATTATGCTTTCAGAAACACTAAATCTTTATAAGAGTTCTTCCATTAAAGATCTGAAATAAGCATGTAAATGAATATTGCTTAAAACAAGCTTAAAATTGCAACTAGTAACAGCTTAAAATTGTTCAACAAGACACCCAATCGAAAAACAAATTATCACCAAAATTTCTGAACAGCGCAAACACACACACACACACATACAGAGAGAGAGAGAGAGAGAGAGAGAGAGAGAGAAGAAAAAGAACCCTAATTCCTGGGCTCGCAGGCTGAAACTCTTCACCTCCATCAGTTATCTCAATATCAAATCCAAAAGCAAAAAAAAAAAAAAAAAAGAGACGTGAGAAACAGAAACATTTGCTTCTGCAAAATGAAGAATACCTCATACATTGACAATGAGGAAAGCCATTACCTCATACATTGACAACGAGAAAAGCCATTGATACCCTCCTCGGTCGAGAGAGAGAGCGAGCTACCAGAGAGGGGACTAAACCAGAGACAAAACAGTAGAAAAGTTAGAATTCCGTGTCATCCTTGTCTTATATAAAGACTATAGCTCTTGCGTAACGAGACGATGTGGGATGCATAGTTACTCAACGACTAACCCTTGGAACTGTTGATGGGACAGAACATTTTTTATGCTAAATTTTGTTGTAATTACTTACCTAATATTATAATATAACACTAGTAATAATGAAGTCAAATGTAAGGACGTGGAAATCACAAATCGAGAAATGCATGAGATTTCATTTAACACACTGACATTTATATAGACTCTTGATTTATATGAGCTGATTAGAATAATAATAGAAAGGAGGGGGATGTTTCTGTCAGGCATAGCCCTCATTCCCTTACTAATTCATCATTTTTATCTGTATTATTCAACCATCAATTGGTCAAAGTCGCTTGGCAATTTTTTGTGGTTCGAGCTGGTCAATCGTAGCCACTTGGTGGCCATTTTTTTGTGCCATCATATCTCATCCGAATCATTCAACTACCTAATCAATCATGCCACTTGGCTGTCATTCCGGACCCCTTTCATTCATTCTCGACTTGCACAATTCAGCGAGTGTCTTACTCATTCAAGGTAGTTCTCCGAGTCTCAAGTTCCTATTTTCATTCCAGAGGCGCGGGTCCCCTTAGTCTTTTCCCGTTCTTGAAGGCGCGTGCACCTTGCCAGTTAGTTCTCATTAACTAATCACATTTTTTCCATTCTAATCATTTCCCCATTTTGATGCTCTTCCCGTTCTCGAGGTGCTGGTCCCTCTCGTTTGCTTATGGGTGTCTTGCGACGTCATTCTTCTTTCTTGTTTTTGATTTCATGCGACTCTCCGTGAGCCCTTTGGTTGGCCCACCTTGTAAACGAGGCAGTGGGTGTTTTCTACCTGTTCATTTGCCCTCATTGCTCTTTGACGATGCTCGGCGAAGTGCAATGAATGTTCCCAGCACGTGTCCAGTTTTGGGGGAGTAGTTATATTTGGTTCGTCTTTACTTGTTCGTCACTTCTTTTATCCTGTAAAATATTAATTGTTGCACAAGAAAAGTCATCATTTTTAAATAATAAAATGACATACCATTATTGCCTCATTTTCGAGGTTGCTGACACGATCCTTCATTGTGTCTTTGTGTTGTTTTATCTTGCCGCGACATGTGCACGCGCAAGTTTTTTCATTCTCCATGAGCGTCGTTTCATTTACCGTACTTGCGTAGTGCGTATTTTCAGGCCGTTAGTTTCCTTTTCTCCAGCTGCCGTGTTGCATTGGCTTGCTCATCAGGTAGACCAGACGTAATCATTTGTTACATCTCTTCTCATGCACCCGTCGTTTGCCCTTCCCCTTTTTAGAATTGGCGTCTTTTCATTTTCAAATTTATTAAACGTTTTGAACTCGATTTTGGTGTCCATAGCTTATATTACATAGTAGTTTTCTTCATTTTTTCTTTCTACGCACATCCTTATCTTCTGTAAGTTTTCCTTCTTCCCTTCTTCATCTTCGTTGTTTCTTTTCTTCTTACTTTTCCACTCCATTTCTCTTTCCCTGGTAGTAATGGAGGAGCATCCATTTAAGGTTATTGTTTCCTTAGTTGGAATTAGGAACGAATTCAATCGCTTCCTTGCCCTTCATCAAAACGCCTTCTCGCCAGACATCATCTGTGGTTTCAGGGTAGGAATCCTTGAATCTTTCCGGTGTAATCCATCTTACCAGATCTTTCTAGCCCCGATGTGCACAGCCTTATGGTTAAAGCTTCATTTCTCTCATCTTTTTCAAGAATTTTTTAGTACCTTCAACCTTGCTCCTTCCCAATACACCCCTAGTACTCACATGGTTCTTTTAGGGATTGAAGCCCTCAACGGGAGGCACAACTTGGATATAGGTGTAAATGAGATTCACGTTGTATATATAGTGAAAAGGGATGAACTGTCATATTACTTAGCTCCCCGCGCAAGTGAGAAGCGGGGAGGGCTAGTCATTGACCTCCATAGTGGGGATAAAGGCTGGAGGATGGTAATCTCCTCATAGGCGGGAACTAGGGCGACGACGACCACTGGTCATTCTCTGAATCTGGGGAGAGTTCAATAAGTGGCCGGAGCTCCTATTCCTTCTTTCCTTTTTTGTTTTTGCTTTACTTTTCTGTTTATTGTCGCTTTTATGTTTCAAATTCTAACCTATTATTTGTTTTGTGCAAAAAAAATCTGAACAAGACGTCCTTTACTTTGAAAAAAGTAGCCGCACGACTTTGTGTCACCTACAGTTGCCCAGAATGGGACTGGAGAGATCTTCTTAACCCAAGGAGAGAGATCGAAGTCACGGTCACTCCCATTCCGATTGCTGAATCTGTTTCCCTCTCATCCTATGCAGAAGTTCCTAAGGCCATCCCAGTGCGATCCCTGCTCCCGCATTTAGTCTGGATGAGTTCTTCTGTGTCTTCGAAATCATAGCGAGAAGGAGAAGAGCTTGCTAAAAAAGAAAGAGAAAATGAGGCTTAACGAGAAGCTGTGCAGAAGGAGGCAGAAGAACAAGATGCGATTTTCTGTTTTGCGTACAACGAACTCGAAAGGTCGAAGCGCCTCAGGAGTAACTTATGGGGGACACTTGGCGAGAGAAAGCATCAGAAAATGGGGAACGCCAGTTCATCAGGCGTCATTTCAGGTGATGTCACTCCTCCCTCTGTCATGGCCGATCTCCCTGACCCTGTTACATAGGCTTCTCCTACTCGGGGGAAGAGTGTCACTCCCCCTCCCTCGCCTGCCAGGACGTTAACTCCTCCTTTCACCGGTCCCCCGTGTCTTTCTGAGGAGACGGGCGTCTGGAGGTGGCGACGATACCCCTCAGCTCCACTATTTCTTGCCAGTGTTAGCTTCCTGAAGGATCCCCCTTCCTCACATGTGGTCGCGAAGGGGATCATGTCTGATGTTGACGCTCATGTACTCCAACAGATGTCTGTCTATGATAAGGTCAGTAGCCTGAGTCATACTTTGATGCATGTACTTCTATTTCCTTTTGTCTTCTTTTATCCTTAGTTTTTATACGTAACATCCTAACTAATTTGTTTTACTAACTCTTTATGAACAAGACGTGATCAACCACAACGGGCTTCAGGAGGATATTCACTCAGTTGAAGAAGAGATGGTTGGTTGTATTAGAACGGGATGACCTAAAGAAGGTGGAAGTTGATCTTCAAAGGGTTGTAGCCCGTTTGACTTCCGAGCTCGATGTGGCCACGGTTACTCAGTCAAAGCTTGATAAGTCTTTGTGGGAGGCAGATAAGATTGTCGAGGTAAGCAGGGAGAACCTGACCGTTGTCGAGGCGAGGTTGGCTGAGGCCAAGGAGGCTTTCACTAAGTCACGCGAACGGGTGGCTGGACTCGCGGCCGAGTACCAGGCAATGGTTGATGAGTATGACCATATGGCTTCTACGACGTTAAGATTGATAAACCTCCCCGTATGTCGCTTGTCATTTCCTGACGAGCCCGCTGACCCTGAGGCTTAACTTCCTGCTTCCACCACTGAAGCGACTTCTTATGTTACTCTAGAGACTTGTATTTTCTTTGACTTATTCGAAGTCATTTTGTAATCTTTTCTTTTTAATGAAATGATTTATTTCTTCAATATGTTTTGTCATTTCCCTTTATCTTAACACTTAGTACAAATCAATCAATTTTTCTACCTTTCTTGACTGCTTAGTGAAATTCTATAAGTAATTTAGGACTTAAAAGACTCTTTTCCTTTTAACAGTTTCCATGGTTAACATTTCAGACAATTTAGTAAATTATCAACTAGTTTGATACTTAGTTCTTTAAATACTTGGAAATTTTTTCAGGGAACGCCTAAGCAAGAGTATGTTTACCCGCTTTGGCTATTTTTACTTTCCATTCGTCGAGGCGAGAACTCCTTTTCCGTTTACAATGTAATGGGTCCGTTCTCCCTTCCGTTTGTTGCAAGCAGCCCCGTGTAGTCGTCTGCTTCCATGGTTTTTCCTCCTTTAATTATTTTTCCTTTCGAGAGTAGAGCTTATGGGATGCTCCTCTCAAGGGTTTTTCACGCCCTTAGTTTCTTCTGAGAGTAGGACTTATGAACTGCCCTCAAAGCATATGTAATGACATTTTGATATGAAATTTAAAAATGATTACATTTTTCTTATAATTGTTCTTTTAAATTATTGTTGAATAATTTATATAAATATCTAAAAATTCTATATTTACTAATGAGACTATGATCTTGTATTAGTACAAGATGATCATGATCATAGATAATGAATAAAATTGTCAGCAATATATTAAAGTATGGAATCTTTAATGAATGATTGCTTGTACGGTTCACTAAACATTATGAATATGTGTGATCTAAATCTGGATCATTAATGTGGATAGACATCTTAGTGAAAGTATTTTATATAATAAGAATATATATGACATGACCGATGTGAATTAATATCTTTATTAATATCTTTATTAATTCGATGATCATATGTAGATCAGTCTAAATCCTGAGTAGTCATGAACTCCTATACATGTCTACTGGATCTTTTGATTCACTCGTTAATGTCTGTTTGTTAATTAGGCTAGTGACTTTTGTTTTGGAGATTTAGTGATGTGGATGGCTGGGGACATGATCTCACAAGATTTAGAATCTAAGCTTTCCTAACGGATCGTATATTGGTTTCCTTAAGTGTTAATTCTGAAACTGAATGATTATTGAGCTAAATTTATAATAAAATTATAAATTAGCCATTCACTAGTGGATGAATGTTACTTAAGGATCAAGAGGTAACTGAAATGGTAAAATGGTAATTTTGATCAGTTCTAATTTACGAACCAATAATTGGAGGATAGAACAACATGAAATGATTATATCAGTGGACTACGTGAGAATATTCTGTAGATACATTCTATAATCTCTAAGAGTGTGATTCATATTTATAGTAGAGTAATAATGAAATTAATAAATAAGATTATTTAATTAAAGAGTTGAATTAATATTCTGGTTTATTGAAGCTTTGGATTATAGGTCCATCGTCCCTAAGTCACATTTTTACCACGTTGTCTAGGTGTGAGTATTTCAGGACATAAGAAAATGACTGACTTGTAAAATGATTTTTTACAATGGGGCAAGTACGAATTAACTAATTGAATTATTTATATATTTAAATATAATTTTCAAAAATTATATATAAATATAATTATCATTACTTTAATTATCGATAAGTGATACAAAATATCTAATTTATGAAATTAGATAATTAAATTATTATTAGATAATAATTTCAATCAATTAAATCTGTTATTTGTGTAATAACATATAAGTTAGTTGTTAGGGATAATCATATATGTTATTTTTAATTAATTGATATCTAGATTATTATCTGATTAAAATAAATATTTAATTTACAGTAATTGTCATGTGTCTATCACTGTTAGAGTATCAAAATTTGACATGGACTACTGTGGTGTTACGTAGCACTACAGTAGTGAGTGTGAAAAACTGTAGTGCCATATTAAATTATAAATATATAATGTATTGTGACTGATTAAAAAAGAGTTTTCAATAAAAGTTTTTATATAGTTATTGTGGCGTTGCGCAAGTTTTATTTTATTAAAAGATTCGATTTTATTAAAAACTTAATTTGTTTAAAAGGCCACGCGCCTCCATGCTTTCGTCACGCATGCGCAGCGACGACCAACATATACGACGTTAAACGAGAAGATAAGGTTAGAAACAAAATTTTCACCTATATTTTGTATCGGAGAATTTCTAAACTGGCGAAATTTCTTCGAGCGTTCTTCAAGTTTCGGGATCCAAATCACGTGGTTGAACCAATGAATGATTTATGAATTTCTTCCACTAACAACCACCCTTTAGTTTCAGAATATATCTCGCAAGCATTTTATGTAAGAATTTGAGTGTGGGCTCAAAACGATTGAAATAGAAAAAAAAAATTTCTCCTTCAATATAATTTTCAGCAGCAACTGGGAGGGAGGATAAAACAATTTTCTCACTTGCTTTGTTAACAAGCAATTGTATCGTATCCAAGATCTATCTGCAATGTGATTACTATTAAATATTGATAAAATGTAATTTTTGATATTTACAAATATCTCCATATATTTTTAAATTTATGAAAATTCACCCTATATATTCATAATTGCCAAAAATTACAATATTCTCTAGAGTGTGAGTTGTATCGATATTCATCAATCCAATTGATAGATTTAATTAATCATTATTAATTAATTAAATTTTATTTACTAATTATCTAATAATTAAAAAATAATAAATTAATCAATTTCGATACATATAATCGCACTTAACTAATTAAGTGACATCACCCATCACATATAGGTGTAGGAAATATGCCTTGACACCAAAACACATTATTTATTTAATCTTGTTCTCATAAGCTGTTTCTGAGACCGAATGAACTCACATGAATAAAGCTAAAGATTCAAGTACCTAACGAATTTATCTTCATAAATTCCTGACATTTCTAATCCTCATATCGTACGACTCCACTATAAGTTTGATACCAAATCAACTCTCAATTTATGTACGCTACGTATTATATTGGTGTAATAAACCCTTTTATTTTCACGATCCACAAAATATTTTAACATAACACCCATCATGAATATCAGTAACAAGAGCAGAATGTAAAATTATCATGTTACCCATCTTGTTATTATTTTCTTAACTCATTTATTGATTGTGAATAAGAAAGACATAATAGTGAATTGTCTCGTACAATTCACAAGTCTTAATCAATGACTCAATTCATTGAATACCTGACCAGGTTAATTTACTCACACACCCATCAATAAAAGCATAAGGTGATATTGTTGATTTTGCAATCCAACCACAAATTTTCATATCTGTGAATCACGTAACTCTAACTTAATTGAATTACAATCCCAACAGCCGATGTATTGCCCGTCAATTCAAACTCACTCATTTGACATATCAAAAAGATTGCAACTAACTAAGTCAAGCTACGTATTCACCTAAGGATTAATGTAATTATGAAAATATTCTTAAGGTGTAACAATTAGATCTAAAGCTTGGTAAATAGTTTTAGGCTCTAAACTAATCTGTTACCGGTCTATTCAACATATTCATAACATGTCTAGGTTAAGCATTTGAGTGTCCACTCCCATGCCCCAACACTGACATCCATTGGTTCAACTAACAGTCGTAATCGAATTTGATTGCCCAACCGATTTTAAGACTGTGAATATCATTATGAACTTTCTCAGAAGAGTTCAGAATGAAGACGTCTCTGTTTTCACTCTTCGTTTGTTGATGGAAGTTCTAGGACTTGACTAATTTATAAACACACTTTAATAAACCTTTCAATTTATTCATAAGAACTCAATAATACTAATATTTGAGAAATAACTAAATATAAATAGATAGTAATTACACTCTAATTTAAGGACATATTCCAACAATCTCCCACTTGGATTAAAGAAGGCGCATACAATCTCTTATCCCTAAGCCCTCCAGATGACCATAAAAAACATTACTGCTTAAAGTCTTCGTGAATGGATCTGCCAGGTTTTGACCGTCAAAATTTGCATAACCACAACGTCTCCATGCTGAACAATTTCTCTAATCATGTGATATTTACGTTCTATGTATTTGGATCTCTTTTGACTTTTAGGTTCCTTAGAATTCGTACAACCTCACTGTTATCACAATAAAGTGTCATCGGCTTGTCAGCATCTAGAACAACTTCAAGAGTCTTCAAGAACTTCTTAAGTCTTACAACCTTCTTTACAGCTTCACAAGCTGCCATATATTCAACTTCCATGGTAGAATCAACAATGCAAGATTTCTTGATACTTCTCCATACAAATGCTCCACTGTTCAGGTTGAACACCGATCCTGAAGTGGACCTTCTAGAATCCTTGTCTTCTTGGAAATCAGAATCATTATACCCCATCATATTCAAGTCAGTACCTGAATACACAAGCATGTAGTTCATTGTTCTCCTTAGATACTTTAGGATATACTTGATGACATTCCAATGCTCGATTTCAGGATTAGATTAGAGGATTGGAGACGACTCACAACGCCCACGACATAGCAAATGTCTGACATTGTGCAAAGCATCGCACACATGAGACTTCCTATGGTTGAGGCATAAGAAATATTTCTCATGTTTTCCTCTTCTTGAGGAGTCTTGAGAGATTGTTCTTTGGAGAGTCTAACTCCATGTCTAAAAGGAAGAAATCATTTCTTGGACTTTTGCATACTAAAGCGATCCAACACTTTAGCAATATAAAATACTTGAGACAGTGTCAATTGTATGTTCTTCATATCTCGAAAGATCTTAATAACTAAGACAAATGCAGCTTCTCCAAGATCTTTCATATCAAATTTTTTTGCAAGCTAAATCTTGACATCGGATAATTTTCCTACAACATTCCTAATTAGTAGAATATCATCTACATACAAGACTAGAAAAAAAGCCTTCCCTTTGTGTTTCAGCTTATACACACATGGTTCGTCCACTAACTGTTCAAAACCATAATTTTAACAGTTTCATAGAATCTAATATTCCACGATCATGACGCTTACTTAAGTTCATAAATGGAGTTCTACAGTTCACAAACTTTTCCCTCTTAGCCTTTCTCCATGAACCCGTCTGGTTGAGCCATATAAATACGCTCATCAAGATTGTCATTTAGAAAAATAGTATTGACGTCCATTTGTCAGATTTCATAATCAAGGGTAGCAACAATGGACAAAAGGATTTATATGGATTTAAGCATGGCCACCGGCGAGAAGGTATCCTCGTAGTCTATACCTTCCTCTTGGGAATAGCTCTTGGCTACTAGCTTATCTTTGAATGTCTCTACATTTCCATTCGGACCTCTTTTCTTCTTATAGATCCATTTGCATCCTATGAGTTTTACCTCTTCAGGAGGATCTACAAACTTTCAGACTCCATTCGAGTACATCGAATATATCTCAACGTTCATGACTTATTACCATGAGTTTGCTTTAGGACCGGCCATGGCCTCCGAGTAGGAAACAAGTTCATCAAGGTCCTTATCTGAGATAGTTGTCAAAGCTTCATGTACCTCTCAAGAGGGTTACGAGGGGTTCTCCATTATTGAATCAGAAATAATTTATGACTGGGGAGTCGGTGTCCTCCCATTCAATAACTCCTCTAGCACAATTATGCTTCTCGGCTTACACTTTTAATGGAATCTTCTTCAAGAAAATGAGCATTCGTGCCAACAAATGTTTTCTTGTTAGTCGTACTGTGAAAGATGTACCCCTTCATTTCTTTAGGATATCCTACGAACATGCATATTCTGAGCGATTGGCAAATTTATCTGTCTTCAGTTTTAGAACATGTGCTGGGCACCGCCATATTTTAAAATGGTTAATAGATGACTTTCTCCCATACCATCTTTCATATGGTGTACCAGGCACTGCTCTGACTAAACTTGGTTCAGAATATATGCCGCTGTTTCCAAGACATATCCCCAGAAGGAATCTATGAGAGATGAGTAACTAATAATGGATCTAACCATATCCATCAGAGTTCGATTCCTTCTCTCTGACACTCTTTTTTGTTGTGGCGTATCAGGTGGTGTAAGATGAGAAAGAATACCTTTTTCCTTAAGAAAGTCTTCAAACTCTCCTAGCAAGTACTTTCCACTACGATCGAATCGTATTGTTTTGATTTATTTTTATAATTGATTTTCAACCAAGGCCTTACACTATTTGAACTTTTCAAATATTTCAGACTTTTGACGCATTAGATAAACATGACCAAAATGTCAGTAGCCATCAGTGAAGGTTACGAAGTATTCATAACCTCCTCTTGCTTGGATATTCAATGGCTCATATACATCACTATGTATGAGTTCAAGGCATTGAGTTGCTCTTTCACCTTTTGCTAAAAAATGTCTCTTGGTAATTTTACATTAAATACATGATTCGCATGTGGGTAGTGATCCACAAAGTTTGCAAAGGACCATCATTCACAAGTCTTTTAATCTTGTTCATGCTAATATGCCCAATGCGTAAGTGCCACATATATGTTAGATCGGTTGAGTTACACTTCAACTTTTTACTACCCCTCTGTGAATCATTTTTTACTTCAATGCCACATATCATTGGAAATATTAGTTTTACGTGAAATAATTTATTAAACATGCTTGCAACAGTAATTAAACATTCATTTCTAATACCAATATATTTATTAATGAATTTAAGATCATATCCTTACTCAATTAATGCACCAATAGAAAATGAGATTCTTCTAAAAAAAATGAGATATAATAAAAACAACGTAAAATAATAAAATGTTTCTCAAAATATAATATAAAAGTTCCCACAGACACGACCGATGCTAGTGCTCCATTACCCAGCGGAAGCTGTACTCACCCTCGTCAAGCCTTCTGACATCCCTAAACCCCTTTAGATCCCAACCTTTTGAGATACTCTGGGCAGTTGCATTTCCAATGACTAGCAGCTCCACAATGATGACGCTTGTCTTTTGACTTGTGTACTCTCGCGGTGCTCTTGCCTTTGGCAGCTCTTGGCTTTTGCTTCTACGCTTTCCTTGGACCTCTTCTCTGTTTCTTCTTAGAGCCAGAGGTGGAAGGATTTCTTTCAGTAAAGTTAGACTCTCTAGACTTCCTCTTTCCCTTAAAAAACAGAGTTTCAGCAGCTTGCAGCTCCTTCATGAGCTCAGAAAGTGCAGCTTATTCTTCGAATAATTAAGCTTGAAGTTCTCAAAGGTACTAGGCAAAGTCTTAGGATCATATCCACCTGAGTCTCACCATCAACCTCAGTACCCATGATCTTCATATCATTCAGATAACTTATGATCAATATCACATGTTCTCTAATAGGGGTTCCAAGTTCCATCCTGCAATTCATGAAGTTGCGTACAACTGTCGGTTTGACTTGACGACCCTGGTCTCCGAACATTTTGGTGATGTTCAACATCATATCAACGGCAGTCTCAAAATTTTGATGCTATTGTTGTAGCACATTGCTCATAGATGCTAAGATATAACATCTGACGATCTCATTAGAACGCAGCCAAGAATCATAAGCATACTTTTACTCTTGAGTCGATTCAACAACAGGCTCAATGGGACAAAGGGTAGTGAGCACGAACTTATACTTTCTACCATCAGCACGATATCAAGATTTTATTTCCAATCCACATAATTTTTACCAGTAAATTTGTTCGTGTTAAGAATAGTTGAGAGAATGAATAACGACATGATTACTGATAGGAATTAATAAAGTGGTATAAATAAATGCTCACTCGTTTAGGAAAGTATGATGCGTGATGAAATATGTTTAAAAATCCATAAAAAATATTTCCTCCATAATGTTACGATAAAAAATGATAGCTTGTCTCATCGATGGATGAAGTCCAAACTATCTCCTATCGCATCAAGACTCTTCTTATTTGGTTAATGGTTAAATGTCTCCACATCTAGTTTAACCAATAACCAATGGTTTTGGTCACCTTGTCCCAATTGACTAGCCCCTAAGTGGGGATTCCAATGTGCTTCAGTCTAAGTGTTTAACCAACGCATCGACTCATAAAAGTTGTTATGAACTAACAGTCTGTCTATGGGACGATCCTGCCCCATCACTTTCTTTAGAAGCCTTAGCTTCTCAAGCATCTTGATGACTCAAAGCGACATGACTCTAAAGTTTCTCCCATTGAAGAGAGCACCACTACGGGCGGTTCTAAATCAATCCTTGTGGCACGATCAAGTTTCAACGTAAATGACTCTCCCACTTAGTTTTTGAAAAAAAAACTTCAGATTTTTTGTTGTTTTTCAAAACATAACTTTTTTTAATTTGAAAAATGTGATGAAATTTATAAATCCTTTATTAAATTTTAAATCCCAGTTTAAATCATAACTATTATAAATTTCACATTTTAATTAAATTATAACCATTATAATTAATCTACAATGATGCATGTACATGTTACATGATAATTTCATATTTGCATATCGCTATTTTTACATGAAATGTTATATGATGATGCACGATTAAAATTCAATCATACATTTAAAATTAACCTCCCATTGGCTCATTTCTAATTACAATCCAAAAGAATAATCAATTACAAATTAATTTATAAATCTTCATGGCATCTGTTATTGTCTATTTGTCCTTCAGGTTGTCCCGCCACTTTGTAACTCTTTACAAAAGTCCATTCCCTTTAAATATTCTCATTAATTATCCTTTTTTCTTAAAAACAAAACAAAATATGAAAAGATAACATTGATAATTATGTTTTAAGTGTTAAAATTCAAAAGGTAAAAAGATAAAATAATAATTATATTTGAATTCAAAATTATCTTTTATTCGTTTAAAATTTAAAATTTAAAATTTAAAATTCAAAAGACAAAAAAAAAAGAATAAGGGTTATCGCGAAACATCACAGAGTTTTGTAAACCCTAACTGTTATCGCCTGGGGTTTCACAAACCCTAGTCACCATGCATGGCACGAGAGCGGACAACGGCGGCGACGGGCACTGGAACAGTACCACAGCCTTCAGAACAGTAACTCTGATACGAACAATAATTGTGGAATGAACAGTAATTACAGTGTGGACAGTAATTTTGACGTGAACAATAATTTCACGTGAAAATTGCGTTTTACATCAATTTTCCGGTGGCGGTTTCTGGTGATGGTATCGAGGCGACGATGATTTTACATCAAATTTATAAAATTACAAATTTTGCAATAAAATAAATTACATAAAATCCTATGCCTCAAATTCGGCGTACATCAATTCTAAATTGAAATAAAAACGCCCAGAGCCAATAGTTAGGGATTCAATCACATAACACATTCAAAATAGTTCTGAATCTACCATACAAAATCATATGCCTCTATCCACAAAATTCATGATATGTTCGTTTCAAATATCAATATGCATAATCAAGAACCTATTGCTGTGATACCAATTGTTGGGACCGGTTGGCTTTAAAATTAATTAAACATAAGTTTGAACCACGAACGGTACGTGTGCGGAATATATAAACAATTTCAATTAACTTATTTAATCAAATTAAATAATTTTAACCAAACAACATGCGATTATGCATATACGACATTAAACGAGAAGATAAGGTTAGAAACAATTTTTTCACCTATACTTTGTATCGGAGAATTTCTGAACTGACGAAATTTCTTCGAGCGTTCTTCGTGTTCTTCAAGTTTCGGGATCCGATTTACGCACTTGAACTCCAAGAATGATTTGTGAATTTCGTCCACCAACAATCACCCGTTAATTTCAGAAATATATCTCACAAGAATTTTATGTAAGAATTTGAGTGTGGGCTCTCAAAACGATTTAACAAGAAAAATCGAAAACTTTCTCCTTCAATATAATTTTCGGCGGCAATTGGGACGGACGAGAAAACATTTTTCTCACTTGTTTTGTTAACAAGCAACTGTATCTTATCCAAGATCTATCTGCAATCAGATTGCTATTAGATATTGATAAAATGTAATTTTCTATATTTACAAATATACCCATATATTTTTAAATTTCTGAAAATTCACCCCATACATTCATAATTGTCAAAAATTATAATCTTCCCTAAAGTTTGAGTTGTATCGATATTTATCATTCAAATTAATAAATTTAATTGATCATTATATTAATTAATTAATTGATTTTATTTACTAATTATCTAATAATTAAAAAATAATAAACTAATTAATTTCAATACATATAATCACACTTAACTAATTAAGTGACATCATTCATCACATATGGGTGTAGGAAATAAGCCTTAGCACCATTACACATTTTGATCCAATTTACTTCGTTTCTCTATTTCTGTTCTCATGAGCTATTTCTGAGACCGAATGAACCCATATGAACAAAGCTAAGGATTCAAATACAGTTGTAATCAGATTGCAACTAACTAAGTCAAACAATGTAATCACCTTAGGATTAAGATAATTACAAAAATACCCTTAAGATGTAACCATTAGATTTAGAACTTGGTAAATGATTTTGGGCTCTAAACTAATTTGTTAGTAGTATATTCAACACGTTCATAACATATCTAGATTAACCGTTTGAGTCTCCACTCCCATGCCCTAACACTGACATCCATTGGTTCAACCTAACAGTTGTAATCAGATTCGATTGCCCAGTAGATCCTAAGACTATGAATATCATTATGAATTTTCTCATAAGAGTTCGTCTGGAGATGCCTCTATATTTACTCTTTGTTCGTGGATGAAAGTTCTAGGACTTGAGTAATTTTTAAACACACTTTAATAAAACTTTCAATTTATTCAAAAAAATTCAATAATACTAATATTTGAGGAATACCTAAATATAAATAAAAAGTTATTACACGTTACTTTATGGACACATCCAAACACATTTAGCTCGTATCTGATGGTGGGGCTTCAAATTTCTATGGAAATGACTGCTTCTACTCCGTATGCTAATGCGAATAGGTGTTTTTATGCTCTTAATTCTGTTTAGTAATGATTTAGTTGAGGAGAGAATATTATTTCTTAGGAGTTCTCCATTTTGTGGTTCATTTAGCCTGGATCTGATGGTGGGGCTTCCAATTTCTACGGGAATGACTGTTTTTGCTCCGTATACTAATGCGAAGGCGGTTTCTCCCGTTGTCTTCATCTGGGTCATTCTGTATGCCCAAAATACTACGGGTATCTCTTCCACTCATTTTCCTTTGGTGGATTCCAGCCGTTTCTTCAAGTTATCAAGTATGATCCAATTTGATCCTTGTGCGTGCCCGTTCCCCTATGAGTTGTAAAGTGTGGAGAAGCGATTCGTGATCTTAAGATATTCATAAAATATTCCTACTAAGTTCTTGGTGAACTGAATTCCGTTGTCAAATACCAAGATCTGAGGGATCCCGTACCTGCACACTAAGTTTTTTCATATGAACCCCCTTACTTTTTCCTCACGAATTCTGGTAAAGGCTTCAGTCTTAATCCACTTAGTAAAATAATTTGTTGCTACTAATAAAAAATGCTTCTGGGAAGGTGCCATAGAGAGTGACCCAACAATGTTCAAGGCCCACTGCATGAACGACCAAGGACTAGACACGGTTTTGAGTTCTCCGGGGGTCCTTTTTACTACGGGCATGAAACACTGACACTTGTCGCACCTTTTCGCATACTGTTTGGCATCTTGATGCGTTCGGGACTAGTAGTATCCTTCATTCATGATTTTATGAGCTAGTGATCTGCCCACAGTGTGGTTTTTGCATATCCCCTCATGAATTTCTGCTAACACATACTGAGGCTCATTTTCCTGTTGACACTTCAGGTACAGTCCTGCAAACATTTTCTTATATAATACCCGGTTAATTACTGTGTACATGAAACCTTGTTGTTACACATTTTTGGCAAGTAGTTTCTCTTTAGGAAACATTTTTTCTTCAAGTAAGCAAATTATGTCGTCCTTCCAACTAGGTTCCCATTCAACTTCTACATCAGCCACGTTATCCCACGCGAGCGAGATGCTTGGCTCCATCAGAATTTTCACGGGGACATTCCTTTTGTAAGGGAAGCATAAGTAAGATCCTAGATTTGTCAGGGCATCGGCGTGCCCGTTCTCAGTTCTCAAAATTTACTGGATCTTATAATTTTTCAGTGTGCTGAGGAGATCCTTTGCCTGTTACAAATAATTCACCTACTGTTCATATTTTTCTATGCATTTCCCCGTGACTTGCTTCAAGATCAACATGGAATCACAGAAATTTTTTACATCAGTTACCTTATATTCCCGCAGTAGGGATACTCCCGCGATCGATGCTTCATATAAAGCTTCATTATTTGACGCATTGAATTTGAAGGAGATGAAGTGTTATAATATTTCTCTGAAGGGAATTTGTACTACTACCCCTGCTCCTGCTCCTTTACTGTTTGAAGCACCGTTAACAAAGAGTTTCCAAGTTTCATCTTCTCCCGTTTGGTGGATTTCCAGTTCAACTTTCCCGTTTGTGAAGTCTGCTACAAAATCTGCTAACGACTGCCCTTTTATTGAAATTCGGGGTTCGTAACTGATGTCTTACTGGCTTAGCTCAATGGACCATTTTACTATTCTTCCGCTTGCCTCTGTCAAGTGTAGAAGGATTTTAATGGAGAATCAATTAAACCCTTAATGGCGTGGGCCTGAAAATAAGGCCTTAGCTTCCGTGCTGCAATTACAATGGCTAGTACTAGTTTATCCATCCATTTATATCTCGTTTCTGCCGCTACAAGACTTTTGCTTATGAAATATACAGACTTTTGTTTCCCTTCATCTTCTTTGATGAATACTGCACTAACAGCCCCTATGGAAACGACTATGTACAATATAAGCTGCTCGGTTGGAGTAGGTTTGTAGAGTAAGGGGGAGTTGTTAGGTACTCCTTAACCTTGGCAAAGGCTTCTTCACAGTCTTCATTCCAACCGCTCGTGAAATTTTTCTGCAACCTCCTGAAGAAAGGCTTGCATTTGTCTGTTGACAGAGATGAACCTGTTTAGGGCGGCTAGTCTTCCCGTTAACCCTTGGATTTCTTTGAGGTTCCGCGGGGACCTCATTTCTGTGATTGCCTTTACCTAGTCTGAGTTCACTTCGATTTTCCGTTGTGTAACTAGGTGCCCAAGGAACTTTCCCGCGCCACTCTAAAAGTGTACTTCTCTAGGTTCGGCTTCATAGAATTTCTCCTTAGAACAGAGAAAGCTTCTTTAAGGTCCTGAATGTGGTATTCCCACTTCTTATGTTTGACCAGCAAGTCATCAATATAGACTTCTATATTCTCCCCGTTCTGTTCGTGGATGAACTTGTTCACTAGCGTTTGATAAGTTGAACCTCCATTTTTAGACCAAAGGGCATGACTTTGTAACAATAGATGCCATACTTAGTAATGAAAGAACTTTTTTCCTGATCGGGTTGGAACATTTTTCACCTGATTGTAACATGAGTAAGCATTCATGAAACGAAGTAGTTTGTTCTATGAAGTGGCATATACTATTTGATTTATCATTGACAACATATATTCATCTTTACGACATGCCTTGTTTAAGTCAGTGAAGTCAACGCAGTTCCTCCACTTCCTGTTCTTCTTTCGTACCACTACCACGTTAGCCAACCGGTTAGGGTAGTTTACCTCTCTAATGAAATCTGTTGCCAAGATCTTTTCAACCTCCTCTTTAATCGCTAGATTCCATTCAGGAGTGAAGCTTCTCTTTTTTTTTTTCACAGGTTTCATAGTGGGGTTCGTGTTTAATCGCTAGATGTTACATCGAGCATCTCATGTGTCGTCACTGCAAATACATCTATGTTTTCCTTTAAAAACTCTATCAACTGATTTTTCTTATTTTCTCGAGATGAGCGCCAATGTTGGTCATCTTCTGGGTCCCTTCCAAACATATAAGCTCCGTTTCCTCTCCCGCTTCATACCACAGGCCGTCTCGCCCATTTTCCTGTGATTGCTAAAAATTCATGGGCCTTTTTCCTTTGGCCTTCTCCGTAGCTTTTTTCTTAGCAGATTTTAAAGTGTTCATTGAACAGATGCGAGCCACGACCTGGTCGCTTCTTATTGTTCTCACTCCCTCTAGTGACAGGTACTTCAACACTTGGTAGAATGTTAAGGGTACAACTTTCATCCTGTGGAGCAGGTTATGAACTCGATCATATAGTTAAATGGATCCACGTTCATCGGGAATGTCAGAGTCTCTCCTGAGTAGTTGATGCCTATATTGAAACCAATCAACGGCTATGAAGTCCCTTGTAAATTTTGATATCCCATGGACATTTTATCCATCGTCGCTTGGTATAGGATGTTCACTAGCTTTCATCATCCACAGAGACCATCCTCAACAAACAATTGCCGACTTGTATTGAAATGATGATGGCATCATTGTGGTGTCCGTCATGCTCCAGATTAGAGTCGTTGAACACTAGCGGTGCATCCTCGTTGCTGCTTAAGGACTTTCACTGATGTCTTTCCAACATTGGCCACTTGCACTATATTTTCCTTTCCTTTCTTGTTGTCCCCTTTTATTCGGTTAATGCTATAAACTGTGTCAACGATGCGGAGGGGCTGCTTCTCCTTGTCCCGCCTGGTTTCTTCACCACTGTCTTTCTCAGTTTCACATTTATGTTCATCATTTTTCATAAATTGGCTAAGGTACCATTCTTTGATCAGTTGCTCAATATAGTCCTTGAGTTAGAAACAGTCCCACATGTAATACCCGTTGCTCTTATGGTAGGAGCAATATTTATCTTTATCATTGTAGCTAGGTTCCTTGATGAACGGGGTCGGTCTTTTCAGCCAAGGTTTATCTTTAATTGTCTATAGTATTTGGTTGACCAGAATGGCCAACGATGTGTAGATTTTAATCCCTTAAGTGGATTCTGTCAAGATCCCGCATCAGGTACGTATTCCTTTCTTGTTGGACTTTCCTCCCATCTGCTCCTTCTGTTTCGTCATGGTTCATCTTTTTAGGTTTTACACTTCTTTTCCACTTCTAGGATTCCTCTTTTTTCTGTTCAACCGTTCTATGCATGCTCTTCCTCTCTTCCTCTATTCCTTCAGGGTAATGTAGGCTTGTGCCCGTTGGAAAACATCCACCATAGAAAGGGGCTTTACCTTGAAAAGATCCTCCAAAAAGGGTGACTCTGGGTCCAGACCTCGTCGGAAGGCCAATCACGTGAATCAATTGGCGCAGTTCTCAACCTTGGCCATCTTGTCTTTGAAGTGATGGGTGTACTTCCGCAGGGACTCCCCTTCCTCGGTAGAGATTGTCATCAGGTATCCCGAGTCTTCCATGATCGTACGGTAAGTAGAGTATTGCTATATGAAAATAGAGGACATAAGAGCGAAGTTCACGATCGAGTGCATCGGCAAAGAGTGATACCACTTCAAAACTGTCCCGTCTAGACTAGTCGGGAACATCCTGCACATCAACTTGTCATCATGTTGGTCAGTGCCATGTCTTATCTGAATCGTCGAAGATGGTCTGGGGGCAACGAATGTTTTGGGTACGGGCGTTGCTATGACCTATGGGCTTAATGGCGTCCGGATAAGAAATTTGAGGTCGGTTTTTCCCGTACTCTCGAGATTCCTTATTTCCATCATCTTTTATTCCAACAGTTCTTCTATTGCTTCCTTTCACATGACTCAGGATTTTCGTGCCTCTCTCGTAGCTTCCTTCATAAGGTTCTGCGACTGGACTTCCTCTTCCTGTCACATGTTTCTAGTGTTCTCATGGTCTCATTGTCTTCCGTCTCGATGGTTACCACCAGAGTGGGCTTCCTATTCATTATTATTTCCTGTTCGTCATCGTTTATCTGTTGGCTGACCTCTGCTCGTATTTTTTCAAGTTCTTATTGTAGTGTGTTAATCTGATCTTACACATTCTACTATGCATTACTTATTTCTTCAGCTTTCCTCCGTTCCATCACATGCATCCCGTTTAGGATTGTCTGTAGTATTTCCGTCAGTTTGGTTGGTTGATCTACGTGCTCATCTTCATTTCTGGTACTATTGTCCTCATTTAGAGCTATGTTGGATCTGATTCTAGGTACGTTTATGGTCTTGTAGGGTGGGTCTCTTGATCTTTTCTCTCAACTCTCAATGAAAGTACCAAATGTAAATGATTTTTTCCGCTAATCAGGGATCAAAGGGAAAAGTACCGATAAAGGTTGATTTATATGAATATTAATGAGGGAGAGAGAGAGAGAGAGAGAGTTTAAGAATAAGAGAATATAAGAAGTAAATGCTCTCAATTCTATTTGCTTGAGTTGTATTTAATGCTTGTGTTTCATTTAACACACTGGCTTTTATATTCCTTGTTTACATGAGTTGATTAGAATAATAATAAAATGGAGGGGATGTTTGTGCCAGGCATAGCCTCAATTCCCTTCATTATTCATCATTTCCATATGTCTCATTCAATCATCAATCAATCATAGTCACTTTGCTATTTCTTGTGGTTCGAGCCGGTCAGTCGTAACTACTTGGTGGCTTGCCATCCCGTCTCGTCCGAACGATTCAACTACCTAATCAATCATGCCACTTGACTATCATTCTAGACCCATTTCGTCCGTTCTTGGCTTGCACAGTTCAACGAGTGCCTTATCCGTTTAGGGTAGATCTCTGAGTCTCAGGTTCCTATTCTCGGTCAACTTATCATTTTTTTCTCGTTTTGACGCTTTTCCCCATTCTGATGCTTTTCCCCGTTTTGATGCTCTTCCCGTTCTCGAGGTGCTGGTCCTTCTCATTTGCGTACAGGTGTCTTGTGACGTCAATCTTCTTTGTCATTTTCGCTTTCCTGCGACTCACCCTTTGGTTGGCCCACCTTGTAAGCGGGTATTTTTTACCTATTCAGAGTAAATGTACATGCATAAGAAATTAGTTGACCATCAATTTGTTAGTTCAAATTTCTACTTTTTTTCTGTGGTTTTTACCTTGATTAGACTCCATGATTCTTCTCCTTTAGTTTGAATTTTTTATGTTTCTTTCTCTAGTTAGTAGAATATATTTCACTTTGATTTAATTTAACATGAGCTGAGCTTGAGATTTTGTTGAAATTACTCTTTTATTCAGTTTTAATTATTTCATCTCTCTCTACTTGTAGAGTTGAAGGCCCCAACTCTAGGGACGAGACGACGACGCACATGCCTCAGACGAGAACGACTCAACTACTTTCACTCCTCCACTGTGAATTTCCTCAGCCTTCACATCCACCGTGGGATTTAGACAAGCGTCTATTTTTTCCGAAGTAGACAAAGAGATGACGTGGCGTGGTGTCATCTCATGATCAAATACTCTCTTCCACTTACTGGTTCTTCTAAAGGGAACGCATGCAAACTCAAAAGTGAGGATTATGAGAGTTATGCTAAAGTAGAATAACGGTAGGAGCACTCAACATCTCCACTAAATTTTGTGCGTTATTTGGGGATCGATACTCTTTATTCGTTGGAAGTAATCTAGAGTTTTTTCTTCTATTTATTTATTATTTACCTGCTAAATTAATTATATATTGTGCTCAACATTTGCAGAAGTAATCTTAGGTAGTAAATATTTCTGGTCTTGCTTCTCAATCTGTCCCCATAATTGAGAAGCTTCTCAGAGATGGTGTGAATGTTACTTGTTCAATTTTTGTTACAGCGTAGAGCTGGAAAATTTGTTCAATAGTGCCTTTTAGATTTGATTGGAAAACATCTAAGAAGGTTGGTTTGCAAAATTATTAGCAAACATTGTTTGAAGAAGTTTGTAGTATTTCATATATTGGTATCAAACTTTATACCTGCGTTTGTTTCTGAAGAATTTCATATAGACAATAGTGAGAAATAGAAGGAGAAGAAAGGAATGATTGCATGAAGAAGAGTATTAGATTGAATGATGAGAAGCTGAATCAATTCTCATTAGAATTCATTGTTAAATATTACACTCGTGTACAATGCCTTAAATAGACTTCGATTCACAAAGTAACAGATAACAATTTAAGTTTAACTATTTATTAGTTACTAATAATAGTTTTAACTAGTGTAACTGTTATTAGCTAAGAAGTAGTATGACAATAAAATTTTCAGAACATAGATAAGAAGTACTCAAGGAATATCATTCTAGACAACAATTGTTAGAGGAAGGTTTGGTTTGTGCTTTTTCTTGACATTGATGTAACATTGATGCAATTTATTTGTCGGACTTAATGTGAACAGATTGTTCTTATGGTTGAATCATGGAATACGACAAGCCACTATCAAGTTGGATATTTTTTTCACTGGGTGTTTGGTCAGAATGGAGACATTGGCATCTTCTAAATGTTTACAATTTAATTAGGTTGAATATTGAGTGTAAACAGATTTTAGACAATGTAAATAATTTAGTTACATGTAAATATTTGTTTACATTTGATAATTTATGTAAAAATGACAGAAAATGACAACTTTGAGAACTCATTTTTCTGTAAATGAACGAATCGACGCAGCGGAAAAAAATAGAATCTTAAAAAATTCGAGAAACAACCTATTCTATTTGGATTAGTAAACAATTGAAGCGTGTCGATCAACAATCGAAACCTCATAGTTTTCTTAACTAATCTTCAGACTGATAACCAATATCACGAGCGGGTAGGCACTCGAATAAAATCAGACCAAAATACTAGTTCATCCTTTTATTTTCCAAAAACTTGTTCGGCAAAAGTGTTTCTTTATTTAAACAAAAAATTGTTTTGGAAGAAGAATATCCAAAACGTTGAAAGCCATAGTTGTTCAATTCTCTTTTCTTCATTCTGTACAAAAGGAAGTTATGAAGAATATATTGACGTCTCTTCACATGGGTTACGGTTACAATTTGTAACCCATGTGAAGGCACCCTTTGACACACCAACCGTTGGGGAAAAATTCCCAACCGTTTGTGTATTATTATTTGTTTAAATAATTAAATAAATAAATTATAATTAATCACTGACCTTTTAAAATAAACATTGGGCTAGTTTTTAGATGACTTGATTGATTATATGATATCCACATTGAGTCACTTGTTCATTAAACAAGTCTCATCACAACGTAACTTAAATCTGAGGCTAGTATGATGACCATAAGGATAAAAATACATTTGGCTACATAATTAATAAACTCTATCGATTAAATCTATAATCAAATTTATTAATTATTAATTATGATTAATTCCACTATAAAATCGTAATTTAACTCCAAGTATATTTTTTATTACTCGATGTAACTATCATTGACCTATTATTCATTATGTAATGCTCTTCCATAATATAGTACAATGTAAACACATCTTCGTATCCTTAAGTTCTAAATTCATTCTACTGGTCAACTATGATAATTTCATACTTGATGCCTCAAGTAAATTTGTCAAATCTCTAGTATTCCACCAGAGATACTAAGTGCTTAGTTTACTATAATCACATAAATGAATTACCTAAAATGTACCATGTCACTTAATTAAAAGTGTCTATGGACTCAGCTATTGAGAATCTATGAACTCACTATCTAATAACTCAGTCATCCAACCTACGAAAAATGTTGACTCTTAAAGTCTCATTCTTAGATCAAAACAATCAAGTTATTAAATATGAGCTCATAACTGTCTCAAAATTAAGAACACTCATAAAATAATAGCAATGAGTCATGATTTTTATTTGATAGTCATTTACTGAAAATCAGACTCATTAATCCTTTCAATGCATTTTAAATGTACTAAACATTAACTATGTACTACACTTAGTGACCAAAGTAAGTCACTCTATATAATAGAGTTAATGTACTACAATATTTTCTTAGTAAAGCATCTAGATTCATTAAAGTGTGAAATTAACTATTTACAAGTCATAAAAAGACTCTTGGTTAAATACCTTGTTCTCATGAGCTGAACTCCATATGATACATAAACCAAGTATTATTATTCTTGTGGATCTTTTACAAGAATGTATTGCACATAATATAAAAACAAACTATTTATTATTAATTAAAATTAAATGTCACAATAAATAGAATAGAATTTCAATACTTTTAGGGCATAATCCTAACAATCTTCCACTTGCCCTAAAACACATCTACAACCAGCTTAACATTCATGTTCTCTATATGTGACCCAAAGATATTTGTGGCTAATATATTTGTAAATGGGTCTAATAGGTTCTACCGTTGAAGTAATCTAACTGAAAATGTTAATCAATATACCGAACTGTAATGAGATTTCTCAGTATGATAAATAAGCATATAATCTCTCGTTCTCCTAAGATACTTGAGTATATGCTTTACAACTATTCAGTAAAATCCTCTAGGATTTAATTGATATGTGCTGGTTATGCCTACTACGAAATATATAAAAGAGTATAATATAACATACTTAAGACTTCCACTCTCGAAAGTAAGAAAATTGTCTTCATGTTATTTATTTCATCCTATTTTTCAAGACACTGACAGAATACATAGGTTCCAAACTTAAAAAGGGTAACAATCCATTTCTTAGAATCTTTATTGCACACTTATACAACATATTATTATCTATGCAGTCTAGGATAAATATATCATTCTATATTTAAATCTTAAAAGAACTTAATTCTTAGAATGAAGACTACTTTTTTAAAGTCTTTGATATCATAAATTCAAACAAATGAGGTTTTATCGTTGACATTTCATTCTACATCATTCCTGATGATAAAATGCCATCTACATAAAACACCAAAAAAATCATTATGTTTTCTTCCTCTCTCTTATACTGACATGGCTATTTATGACCTTAATCAAAATCAAAACTTGATTACATGATCAACATAATGTTCTAAGTCCTTAATGCATGCTTAATTCCACTACTGGACTAATGCATAATGTATATCATTATTCCTGATCTTCAATGACAAATCCAAAAATTGAGACATAAAGATTTTTGCTTCAAGATTGTCATACATGATAACGTTCTGACATCCATTTGTCAAAACTTGTAAACGAGATGAGCTTCAAATGATACAGTATCTTTATAGATATGAGCTTGACTATTAGTGAAAGTGATATGCTATACTTAATATCCTCTCTCTAAGTATGCCATTTCTCATTAAGTCTAGCCTTGAAGGTTTTGACCTTGCGTCTATGTCTGACTTCCACTTGTAGATCTTTGACACCCAATACTCTAGGGCTTCTACAGGTTTTCATACTCCATTAGAGTTAATGTAATCATTTTTAGATTTCATTGCTTGAAGCCAATGATTTGCTTTACATCATTTACAACCTCTATGCAGTTTTTGGGATCTGACTCATATTCCTTTAAGATGGATATGAAAGTCTCTCACTTGAACATGAATATCTCACGTGGTTGTGATCTTCTCCCACTACAACGTAGTGATTGTGATTTAGCTTATATTCCACCAAGATTACCATATCAGACTCTCCTAGGAATATATTCTTCTCATATGAATGAGAAATTCTCCCACTACAATAAGGTTCTAGACTACTGGGAAGTACTTCATTCTTATTCTCCTGACCAACTAGATTCTCATAAACTTTTAGACTTATCTATTACCAACTGCATTACATGACACATGCATTATCGAAAAAAAATTCTAATTTTGTGTTGCGCCTAGATATTCCTTTTGAAATATAGTCATATTCCAAGAACACAATGTTTATACTTACAAACACTACACATTCTTGGTAGTATAAAAATAAATAACCCACATTCCTTTTTACATAGGCTATAGTTAGATTTCATTTTGATCTACCATCTAACTTGGCAACATTATTTCTTAGCACGTGTGTTGGATATCTACATATATGAAGGTTATGTAACCTAGGTTTATGAACATTCCATAATTCTTGTGGTGTTTCAAGAACTGTCAAAGATGATGTTAGATTCAAACTGCGTAATCTATAAATCTAATCCTAAAAAATAAAATAGGCTAGTTAAATAACTAAACATAGATCTCATCACGTTAAAATAAAATATTTCTCCTTACTGTTACACCATTCTCTGGGTGACCTAGATGTTACTAACTGAGATACAATCTTGATATTTACCATGTACTCTTGTGAATGTCATTAAAGGGTATTTACATCTTCAATTAAATCGAAGAGACAATTTGTCTCTCCAATGCCTTCTCGACTTTCGTTCTAAACTCTTTGATTTCTCAAAAATTTCATAATCGAGAAGCATAAAACGAATATATTCATATCTAGAGTCTCCATCAATAAAAGTGAAATCACCCAATAATTACCCCTCATATAGACTTTCACTTGTCCACTTAAGTAATATACTCCAACACTAACGTCACATGCCTCTATGTCCTTCTGTCTCAAAAAAGACTCTTGGTCATATTCTTATCAATAATGAATTTGTTTACCTGTAAGAGTTCAAAAAATTTAAAGCCACGAAGCCTGTCTTTTACAGTCCTCGAATCATACTTAGGTTATATGACCTAGACATATTATGTTAACAATTAGTTGGCTTGAGAATCTTTTCTCTTCTATAATGTACTATGTATATCATTATTTTACTCCATATCATGCAACAAAAAATATAGAAATGAATGTACTATCCAAAATAGTGTATATGCCTCTATCCAAAGAACAACATGCAATCCCGCTAATTTTGTTTTCTAGTTTCCTAGAACTTTCACATAGAATTGTAAATGTTAGTGATTTCAGAGTCTACATGCCAGAATGTAGTAGAATCAATCATTGATCACTTCTTAATGAGATGCACGTTTCATCTCTTTATAGTTAAGAAAACTTTTTAGCTGATTATCTTGTATCCAGTCTTCCCATAATAGAATTACTTCTCATTAGAGCTTGCTCTATTTCTTACTCTGATTCAACTCTAATTTAGAGATCTTTACCTTCTTTGTCTTATCTGGGCTAAGCTTAAGCCCAAACAAAGAAGTGGATTGGGTCGCGTTTAACACAAACTGTCTTCTAGATTCTCTTAGCTAACTGGAGTTCCTAGTTCAATTCGGCCGAATTAAACATTTCTGCATGTGCTATAGTTTAATCACGAACTGATGTAAGGAATCCGCTCAGGTATCCAAGACTATATCGATATGGGTTTTCCCATCGATTTAGCTTTTGGAATCTCTTTCTAGTTAAATAAAACAACCATAAGGATATTGTCATCAACCAGAGTTTCTTTTTCCATCTAAGTGTTTAACATTACCCTTCAAACATCCTACTGGAGATTAATAATTATATCAGGTTTCGTGGAGAATGAATTTACTATAGTTCCAACATATTTGTCATATAATGACACTTGTAACATGGAGCATAAATTCAATCTATCTAGATAGCCAATATTAATTTTATACTACTGAGTGAAACTCTATGAAAGATCTAGCGTAGTGTTAATTAGGAGTGCACTTGCTTCTTTTTACGGTCATATTAAAGTCCTAGTTAATATCCATTAAGGTCGATAATATTTTCAATATAGATGCTATTGGGCTCATGAACGATATTTTAATTACTGAAAAATAATAAAATTCTCAATCATTACAAACACATTCTAAATAAAGCATACACCATTATATGAAAAAAACATGCAATGTACGCAACGGTATTCCAACTCTTATAAACATATGCACGCTTAGGCAGAACACACATTTAAAAAATTAGGTAGGATAATCCAATCTAATTAATTACCAATCTGATATTAATACATAGTAATCCTACTAATCTAGTATTAATATCAAGCAATTAACTAACGTTCAGGTTTAGCCTCTCGAAATAATTAGTAAGAACCTCTTAGGTGGGATACTACAAAAACGAGTGAAATGTATACCATTATTTCACCCTCAGACTTGTGACAAGTGGACAAATCTTGCTTAGGCAGATCATTTTCAGTTATTCACTTATCAAGATGATCATTACAAAGATCATACTTGTAATATCTGATACTTCAGATACCCTCTTTTAGGGAGCTTCCAAGATTGAAGACGAGGTACTGTAGCACCTTACTATGATCCAATAATGGAGACCATGAGTTCCGATTAAGAATCCCACTCCGACTTGATTTTCTTAATTACGTGAGTTTTTATTATCATGGATTACTAAGTGACATTAGGTAATTACCTAACTTAATAATTGGTAACCTACTTCGATTCAACAAGCATGCTCAATTAGTATTATACTTAAGTGAATATAATTTTATCTAAATTCTCACAATTTAATTAACGGTAAATTAAATATCTAACGAGATTATTAAAATTAAAATTTTATTTAAATAAAAAACTAATAACATGCTTCTAGGGTTAGCCATTTTATGCCCTAATCGATTATACTTAATTTTATCTTCATTATACAGTGACAAACATTTATCCTTTTAGAAACCTAAAACCACATGGTATCTAAATGCGATGTACATTTAATAAAATTATCTAAGAATGCTGGGTATAAAATATAATAAATAAAATATCAGGGTATGAAAGATAAATATATAAATTATACTCTAGTCTTGCATAACTCTATCATATTTTAATTTAAAATCTAAAACCGATCTTCAAGATAGGTTGAGATCGATCCCTGACATGGGAACCGTCACCACTTGTTAAATACCCTTGATCTCACCATGGGTTGCACCCGCTGGCCACCGTTGACCATCACCCATCTCCTCACGAAATTGATCCCGTTCCAATGAACCAAACCAGAAAAATAGAAAAATAGAAAAATTCTCGTCACTCACCAACATGTCATATTCAACCTCAAATTTGATAGGGCAAACATCCGAATCGGATCTTCTTCGTGAAACACAGAACTCTGGGGCTTTGAGTTATATTTTCAGTAGATTTTTAATTGCCTCAATCCGATATTGGATCCGAAAGATATGATCCAAATACAGAACCTGTCGCCGTACACCCACTTCTACGCGGACGCGAGTTATCATCCATTTTTCGAAACTCCTTTTGCATCGTTTTGATGTCCATCCGATACAAATAATTACATCATAATAATTCTTTCTTTTTAAGAAAGTTTACAAGAATATATGAAAATTAAATACAAAACCTAAAGAGAAAAACAATCTCTTCATTGATTGTCCCTCTAATTACATAATCAAAAGAAATTTACATGTAAAATCAAAATGGTTATGCAAGGGATATAAAACAAACAAAACCAGCATAAATATGTCGTAAATCATTTGTCGATAATTCAAAACATTTACTCTGATACCAATTGAAGGAATCAACGCAGCAAAAAATACTAGATCTTAAAAAATTCAAGAAGCAACCTATTCCATATGGATTAGAAAACATACCTCATCAAGCGTGACGATCAACAATCAAAATCTCATAGTCTTCCTAACTATTCCTCAGACCGACAACCAATATCACGAGCGGGCGGGCACTCGAATAAAATCTGATTAAAATAGTAGCTCATCCTTTTATTTTCCAAAAACTTGTTCGGTCAAAGTGTTTCTCTTTTTAAACAAAATATTGTTTTGGAAGAAGAATATCCAAAACGTTGAAGCCATAGTTGTTCAATTCTCTTTTCTTCAGTCTGTACAAAAGGAAGTTATGAAGAATATATTGACATCTCTTCACATGGGTTGCAATTTGGAACCCATGTGAAGGCACCCTTTGCACACCAACGGTTGGGGAAAACTATCTTTCTAAATTGTGGGATCTTCATGTACTTAAATCATGATTTTTATACATATATGATATTATACTATGCCAATAAAAATATATATTATTGAAAGTTTTAAATTATTAATAAACTTGACGTTGGATATTCTCATTGACATAATAAATTTGACTTCAATTTCTCCATTTATCTACCTATCATATATCACATAATAAATTTTAAGTACGAGAAATCTACACAATATAGAATATACATTGGTTTGCCTCCCGAAAACATAGTAAAACAGAGGAACAAATTGCTAACTCGCAAAAAAGATATATTAAGTCAGTTTCATGAAAATAAAACTTAAATAAAGTCAGAAAAAACTCATAACAATCACAAATCTCAAAAAAATTAGGCATGAACTTCAGATTAAGCCTAAATCACAAACATAAAAAACTTACCTCTAGTTTTGACATTCGATTCTTTGCATTTTGTGAATCTCGTATATATTGTGATGATTTTCTCTTAGCTTTTGACGTTGACAGGTTGTTTCGAAACTGCTCAGGTTCATTGTCACGTCACTTGAGAGCTGGGGCTAGGGTTTGCATTTTTTTAGGATATTTTTGCAGCTAATGTCATGGAATTCCTTTGTCATTCCTTTTGTTAGTAAATGTAGATTCGTCTTAGCATTAAATATGTTAGGATTAGTTAATGTGTCACTTTATATTTCGGTCATCTGTACGAAATGATAAATATAGTTTCTACTTTATTTTGATATGACGTACTATTCCCTATTTGAGAAAAAAAATGTGAACTTTCCCAAAATTTGCAACTCAATCCTATGGAACAACTTCATTAAAATTCAAGAAAGCTAGTGAAGCAATTCTTTGCAAAGGAAAGAACTCGAAAGATAATTGAACAATTAATTAGGAGCTTAGCATCCAATCTGCAACCCGTACATGGACCACACTGAATCATCACCCCCATTAAGTGTCCAAAACACTAGGACTAGCACTACTACTTCCATTTCGATTTTCACACCAGCTCCGAAACCCAGAAAACCTATCCGAGATCAGATTTCAGTTTTTCTTATGGACTTCAAAAGAAAACGTAAGATTGAGAGACCCTTTGTGAATGATAGAAAGGAAAATAAAATAGAAACAGTAGCAGGTAGGGGGGGGGGAGAGAGAGAGAGAGAGAGAGAGAGAGAGAGAGAGAGAGAGAGAGAGAGCAGACGAGCGACGGAGCAGTAGAGAGTAGACTGAGTATCGGTCGACGGTTGCCAGTGAGCCTGAGAATCTGTCAGTGTCGAGAGAGAGACAGAGAGAGAGGAAATATCGGGTTCGTTCGTTCGAGAGAGGAGAGAATAAAAGCTTCGTTCGATTCTGATTTTGAGAAATGAATTATAAGGGTTAAAAATTAAATATAGTTTGAAAATCAAAAGGATAAGGATAAAATATAAAATATACCTTTTATATTTGGATGAAAATGTATAATATATTTCTAAAATTTTGTTTTCATATTTTTATATAGCACTGTAGTTTGAGAAAATTATAAAAAATATCATTATGTTAATTTAAAGGGTTAAAATCAACTATAATTTTTTTACAAAAATACTCCTCTCTAATTCCACACTCAACGAGCTCTAAGCTTCTCCTCCATCTTTACCCAAACAGCCATTTCATCTCTCTCAATTTGCTCAAAAATGGCATCTTTCTTCAAATCCTCTGTGTCATTTCTTTGATTCAAGTTTCATTAGCTTCAAGGAAGCTCAATCAACTAGTAAATGACAAAACCCAGCTCCTTAAATACCACAACGGCCCTCTTCCAACCCAAAAAAAACCAACTCACTTTGTTATGGGGAAGTTATTCTATTAGAAAGGGAAGTGTCCAGCAGTGGGCGGAAGACATGCAATTTAAGGATGTCTCTTCGTACATATTTTGTGTTTTATTGTAGAAATGATGAATCTGTTGGTTCTGATCTTGGATGGAAAAATGATGAGCTTCAAAGATGATGAACCTTTCTGGTTCTAATCTTTTATTGAAGGAAAAATTATGTTTGTTTACAATGAGGGATGATGTATATATACAAATGATTCTAACGGTTGCCTACGATCTCATATGATTCCAACGAATGCCTACTTGTAGCCTGAAATCATTTTTTACCCGAAATGGTTAGGCACCCACTGCGTTTGGGAAAGTCTTTGTTCTGCTTCCCTCTTTTGCCTATGATGAAGATTTTCTTTTGAGGTTGCAGCTTTTCTTTCTTCAACACTCCCCCTTAAGTTGGGTTCGTATAGGTTGATCGAACCTAACTTGTCAAGTATTCTTTGGAGGTTATTTCTGTCAAGGGCTTTGGTGAAGATGTCGGCTAGCTGGTCTTCACTACGTACAAAGGGAATGGTGATTTCTCCAGACTGTACTTTCTTTCTTATGAAATGACAATCCACTTCAATATGTTTGGTTCTCTCATGAAAAACGGGGTTCATTGCAATATGACGTGCTGCTTGGTTGTCACAGTGCATCTCTATCGGTTTTCTTATCTCAACTTTCATGTCTTGAAGGAGATGTCTAATCCATGTGAGTTCGCTAGCAGTGGAGGCCATGGCTCTGTATTCTGCCTCCGCACTTGACCTTGCTACAACAGTTTGTTTCTTGATCTTCCAGGTCACTAGGTTCCCACCTACAAAGACACAAAAACCAGTTATAGATTTTCTGTCGTAACTACCTGCCCAGTCAGCGTCAGTGTATCTAGCAACGAAGTTTGCCCCGGTTTTCTTCATCCATATCCCTTGGCCGGGAGTTCCTTTAAGGTATCTGAGTATCCTTTCTGTGGCTGCCTGATGATTTGTGCAGGGTGCATGCATGAATTGACTGATAACGCTAACTGCAAAAGTGATATCTGGTCTTGTGACTGTTAGATAAATAAGTTTTCCTACTAATCTCTGATATTGGCCTATATCAGTTATTGGTTTGCTATCATTCAGTCCTACTTCATGTTGGTTTCCATTGGTGTGCTAGCAGGTTTTGCCCCTATCATGCCTGTTTCTTTTAACAAGTCTAAGATATATTTTCTTTGAGATAGAAACAATCCCTTTTTCGAGTGAGCTATTTCTATCCCTAGGAAGTACTTTAGTATTCCTAGATCTTTAATATCGAACTCTCCCTTTAGAAATTCTTGAACACTCCATATTTCATTGTGGTTATTTCCGGTGATGATAATGTCATCTACGTAGACTAAAACGATGGTGGTGGAGTTGTTCGTGTGTTTGACAAACATAGATGAGTC